>JAHWFP010026228.1:30235-60815 GCA_023313725.1 Lithobius niger
CCGATGCTGTCCTATCCCATCTTCACAACGAGCAAGCTTAAAATGGTAAAAACAATTACAGGTGAGCCCGAGTACAATGAATGAAGTGAAACACTGTCTATTCACCCTCAGCTGGAAAAATGAATGGTCTATAACTGTGTCACAACATTTCAAACTGAATTTGAAACTGTGGGGTTCTGTATCGGTACTTCGGAAATAACTTTTATTCATTTGTCCACCTTCAACAAATTGGTTGGCTTACTATTAACCGCCCTACCCAATGTAAAACACACGATCGCTCCATTGAACATCAAAATAAAACATTGCAACATTCTGTGTAATATTTACAAAAACGAAGAAATTCCGATAGAAAATCTTTCTTTTCAAGAAAAACTGATTGTTCCTTTTTTTACTGCTGAGTTGGTTGGCTAGCTATCAGAACAAACAATTAAGACTTATCCAATCCATCCCTCATGCAGTATGCTGGGCATTTTTCATACCTGGCAGCCAGAGGGTCTAGCGTTCAACATCATTATTCTATCAATGATGATACGATAAACTACACTAAAAAAGAACCTGAATAATGTAAAATTGTGCAGAAAGTGGATGTCTATTTTACTACGTTTTTAAATACATGAAAACAAACCAATAATAATAAAAAAAGAAAATTAGGTCTTATTCGTATATTTCTTTGTTTGCTTGTTTTCCGTATGAATATTTTATGTTTTTTTTTTAATTGCTAAAACGTCTTTAAATAGCAGCGAGCGTGTGGAGATTCGTATCAATACGCGCTACATTGTTCCACCCTGCGACCCATATTATAGTAGCTCGTATCTTGTTGGGGAAAATTAATCTTGTTACCAAATTAATACAAAATGTTGCAGTGTTTTCACTGGTGCCTACCTCCATATTTGTGTGCAATGATACATGGTAGGTAGAGTACGAACGAACAAAAACTGTGTCTAAATTAACATCACGTTTGTGGAAGGGTTTAATAAGGCAATTTACGAACCTGTGCCAAACAACTTTCTATTATTTTTGGGGAGACTTGGCCCACGAAATTAAACCTCACTTAATCACTGACGCTTTCCTTAAATGAGATCATCATAGAAACATAACGTAAATAGGTATAACGCAATATTTGTACCAGAAGTACTTGCGCATTGTTTCTCTGAATACACATTACACATTATTACTATTATTTAGAAATTGTAGGGATGTAATGCCCATTCAGACTTTAGGATCACAGCTCGGTGTTGGCTCTTAATTATTACTTAACATTTATAAAGCCACAATGAGCAAGCTTTAACTATATTTGTTCAACCACTGCAGAGTGAGTACATCTGAAGAAGGAGATTCAGAGGTGATATATTCAAAATTCGGATTACAATGCATAATAACGATGTGTAAACATAAAGTAAAAGACTATTATCCAGTTCTTGCTCTACTAGCAATAAAAGTGTAAAACCACAATTTAAAAAGACTTTGTTGACCTGTAGTAATTTACAAGGCTTTGTGTTTCTGTTTGGTCGAAATATTTTAACAGGAAATATTCCTCTAAACTTACTGTCAGGAAACTAAACTTCGAAGATATAAAATCTTGTTTGCATATCTAAAAACAATTTGTTCTAGACAAAAGAAGGCTCAAAATATCTCCATACTTCAATTTGCTAGTTTTTTCCCTTATTATCTCCCCTACTAGAAACTTTAGTGGGACCAGTATTAAACAGTTGGGGGATTATTCGGCAGAAGCAAATAAAAAAATCTATAAACTTATGAAGCTAGTACCCATGAACGCTAATGGAACGTTGCCATCTACTTCATCATTTCCATCTTATTAACAAAGTGAACTGTTAAGTAAGTCGCACGAGTCTGTGTGAAGCTTGCATGACATGCTCTCTAACAATCAGACGAGTGATTGCGAGAAAGCCAAGTTGTACACGCAAAATCTACAGCTATATTTAGAAATTAAAACAAAGTATGAAGACGAGCCCTTAAAGGTGCTCATGACATCTCTCATGGGGACCCCGTAGCCCCAGGGGCAGCGGTGGCAGTGAGCGTGGCAGTGGCGAGCTGTACCACTGCATCGACGGGAGCACCAGTAGCGCTCCCATCGGTGTCACCACAAACTGCAGTAAGTAGTTCTACGGATGAAACTGGTCCTCACGTAGAAATTTACATCACCCATCGTCCAAGCTTTACACCTAAACAACGTTCCTTTAATATACAGGGTGCCAAACAATGATAGCCTCCCCCCTCCCTAGAGTAAACTAAGCATGGTAGGAAAAAAATGAAATTACCCATAGGTAGCCCATTTTATTGTGGGTTTAAACTCACAAGCTCAATATTCAGTGTTCACTCCATTGGCATCACGAACAGCTTGAAGATGAGCAGCTTAGGAAGGCAAAAATGACTAAAAAAGATCCGTATTGAACTCCATTTTCTGAGTGCATGTGAAAACTTTGGATCCATCTTGATGGAAAATGTTGAAAAACGGATTTTTTCTGAACCTCTAGCAAGACGATTTAGTCGTACTAAGATGGAGGAGCACATCGCTGCTGTGCTTCAGGAAAGGAGTTCAACACAGCTGCGGAGTGCATTGCAGTGCAGCATATTCCAGGGGAAGTCGTTGTGTGGTTTTTATTTTATTAGCTCTGCTCACAGGGTGTGCATGGACTTGTGGTTGGGCCTAAAATGCGCGTGGTACGAGTTTAAACCCATTTTAAACCCTGGCGTAAAGTTTCCGATGCCCACACGGTGGTTTTGGCTTTATTATCAAATAACCGCGCGGTCTTAACAAATAACGGATCTTTTTTAGTCATTTTTGCCTTCCTACCCTGCTCGTCTTCAAGCTGTTCGTGACGCCAATGGAGTGAACACTGAATATTGAGCTTGTGAGTTTAAACCCACAATAAAATGGGCTACCTATTGGCACTTCCATTTTTTCCTGTCATGCTTAGTTTACTCAGGGGAGGGGGGCTATCATTGTTTGGTACCTCTTACATCAAAGGGGAGAATCCATCATTTTTTAAACTACGGGGCCTGTTCAGTTCGACATGGGACAATTAATAGATCAGGATAAAAGCCTATACTTGGTGGTAACATAGTGCAATTGGCTCACGGAAGAATAAGCAAAAATGTTTCCTTTCACAATAAAATAAGAAAACATCCCGGTTGGGCTGAGATTAAAGATCTTATCCTACACAAGGCTGTTTTATATAGTACAGGTGATTTAAACTCGCCTTTCCCTCCTGCTCTCTTTGAGAAGAAGACGATGACCAACATCTTAAAGTGACAGATGGTAGGACACAGGAAGGGCATTGTTCATGGTCAGACACGTTCTATGAGGACTGACGCTGATGTTTTAAAAAGTATTTATTTCAACATTAATTCTCCCACTGGATACGGTGGATTGCAGAGGCTCTAAAAGGTAGCAAAGACCTTGCAGCATCGGATTACGCTTGCGGCTGTAAAACGTTGGCTCGCTAGTGAGCCCACGTACACATTATTTAAATCCGTTATACGTAAAATTGAGAGAAACAGAGTGAGAGTCGGAGGAAGAAGTGATGAATGGAGTTACGATTTAATTGAGGTAACTAACTCGGTTTCTTTAGGTATGTTGAGTGCGATAAAATAGATCTAAAAAATTTAAAGCCAGATGCACTTGTAGCAAAAACACAAACTCATATTTCGACTCATTTGTTTGATAATACCTTCATCGGAGTAAAAGGTTAAAACTTTAAAAACTCAACTCACATCGGCATGGTAGTTCAATAGCCTAATATTCACTTAAATTGGTGCAGTTAGTAGTGGGAATGATCAGAGAAGAAGTTCGGCCATATTGGATACCGGTTTCTTTTAATTACAATTTTAATTTTTGTCTCACTTTATTAAAGCTTTGTCAAAATACGCTTGGACAATTAAGAATATAAGTGTGATTTCTGTATCTTTAGCTTTAAGCGAGATCTTACACGATCCCTCTCCCCTTTCAACCCCCTTTTTTTCGGTCCGATAACGTTAAAGAATACTGAAATTTTAGCATTCAAAGGCTACTACGACGGTTCAATATTAAGCAATACAAAGACATTAAGAGGTATATTAGCAAACTTTTGTAAGATCAATTTGAAACCGTTTTTTTTTCCCGTTACCTTCACAAGAACAATACTCGGAGACACATCGACGTATTTCCAAACGTTGTTAGGTCTTACAACAGATCTTATCATAGGAGATAAAAATGGCTCTAGTTGATGTAAACAAATCTAATAAGGAGAAGGTTTTTGTAACTGCACGGTGATGAACCTGAATTAAAAAATCCAGTAAGAATGTCAAAACAAACCCAACTTTTACGCGAGGATATAAGCCTAACTGGCCCAAATAAATTCTAGGCATGTTTCCTTCAAGCCACATTCAGGATGGTAAGGGATGGAGCTCTATTAACTTGGATAAATGCGATAAGACTGGCTCGCACTCGGTCGTTCTAAGTGACTGCAAATATTTCAATTAATGTGTACTGCTTCCTTTAACCAAATCCTTACTTTTAAATTTAAGAAACCAATGCAAATAAACATGGTTTCATAATACTGAAACATTACAATGCATTGAGTCGAAAACTTTCCGACATTTTTGCATTTTTTATATTATTCGTAGATCAATGGATATTGATATTGTTCAATTATTTAAATAAAAAATGTGATAAATATGTTTTTATTTGTGCGAATAAACTCTTGTAATGTTGTTTATGATCTCCCCTTTTTTCCATGTATTCATTGCTGTGAAATGACTTTCTTGTGCGATAGATGTGGCCGTCAGTATGGTAATCAACCACCTCTCTACCGTTACGCAAGATCCTCCTACGATAGACATCACATATGTGACGAATGGTGATGCACATTTTCCTCCGACATTAACTTGAGATGACACCATTGCAAACATTTGGTTACGTGCACTGTATGTCGGCTCATTTTCGATACTCACGATGATTTTGTGTGTCACTCTTTTTACGAGCATGCGATGCCTCTGTCAATGAGTAGTACTACCACCACTCAACGGGAACAACCACCTTTGATTCCATTTCATTAATACGTATCTGCCGTCAAATGTTTCGTTAGATATCACATTTACACTGTTGCTACACACACTCGCGATGTGCGTGAATATTTATCGAATTTCAGAAACAACCTATCATCTTTATTCAGAACGCTTCTCCATTAATTAGATCAATTCAAATTGTTACTTTGTGTAAACGTAAGTTTGGGGAAAATACAGTTTGATGGGGAATCTGAGAGTATGCCAGTATACCTGTGCAGTGCAACCAGAACGATACTTACGAACGAATGTTCAATAAACAAAATAAACAATGCCATTAAAGAAATCGAGGAACAGTTAGATTATTTTCAAAAGCATGGGTTGGGGTGGATTGTGAAACGTATTGACAGGAGTGACGTACATGTTTGTAAATTCGTACTGTTGAGTGGTGTTTGCGTTACAAACCTATTGGACAAGTTTTTGACCGATAAAAGAGTTGTACCGTTAAGTGTACGGACAAAATGTGTTTCATTTATTTGGTGCTTGCTGGTCTCCATTCTACTTCGAGCAGTAATCATAATAGAGCTTCTCATATCAGTAACTACGAAGGAGAATTGAATCAGAGTGTAGTAATGTATCCAAATCTGGTTAGTGAAATTGGAATTAAAAAGAAAAATGAAGGACGTGGTTTGTTGGTACTTCAAGGCTACCAAGCAGCCATTAACAGCAAAAATCGTTCGGAGAATTAATCGTGAGACAGATATGCTTGGTAGAGTGCTAAGATTACCCTACAATACATGTTTTGGTACTTGATGTGCAAGACAAAAAAGGAACAAGACTAAGAGGGTTGTATTGTACATTATAATCAAACTGAGAAAATCCTTTTTATAATGTCTAGACGTTTGGTACGCAAAAGAAATCCATTTGTGTATATTGTATTTTTTCAAATTTTCAGGGGGCAAATTATTCGACTTCCCCTTTTTTCCTGGGACATGAAGGTCGCATACTACACTTGCCCATATTTTGATTTTGCCTAACGGGTTAGTTGGTACAGCCTACTGTTTATGTACCAACCAAGCAATGCTTCATAGTACACAGCTGATAGCCATAAGGTCGATCAAGGGAAACAGGTCCGGAAGTTGCTTGCCTTCCCTCCCCTCTGTCAGATTTATCCAGCTGACTTACCAAACGATCAGGCAACCACTTAATATTACTGACACCTAGCAGGCTGGACAAGTACCCAAACAGAAAGGGAGAAAATAGGGAGTAGGGCCAAGCAGGCGACATGAGTCAAAACCACTACTTGGCCAAACAAGATGGTCTTACATACTGTCCAATCCCAACAATTACTCGGCCAAGCAAGACACCGCTCACAAGACCGCTGCTGTAAACCATTCCTCCACACACCATTTAAGGACCATACGGAACAGAGGCTACAGTTACCAGGTACTATACATGTGTGATGGGGCAGTGCTGGTCGTGAATGCTGGTCAAATCCCATTAAAAATCGATAGTTAAAAAACTATCAGAAAGTAATGCATGCAGTAATTGCTAAGTGGCTTATTCTTGTGAAGACCTTTTCATTCGTATTCTTCTTAAAAAAAAATTATTCCTAATAACAACGAAGTTAAATAAAAGACTAACTCATTGTTTTTAATAATAATCCAATAATTTTGCTAATACAATGAAGTACACCATGAGGAATTGCATCAAGTTTTTGATTCTTTTCAAAGTTTGCACTTAGTAAAATTATTGTAGCTTGCATTTTTGAGGGAGTTTGAAGGGATAGTCCGTAAGCTCAAAAAGTTTAACTCTAAAAAATTCAGTTCCAATAAATTTACAGAGAAAAAATTTGAAAAGAAGTAGTGTATTTCTATATCAAGTGACTAAGCTAATTTTTTTCCTGTTTTATATTTTTGCGAAATATTATTCTATTTTTGCAAAAGTGCACTATCACTGAAAAGTTCGTACTATATTTTTTTTTAGGAAAAACGTTATTTCCAGTAGGTTTGATACGTTGTGGTGGCTCCCCAAAACCGTTGTGTGGAAAAGATTACCAAAAGGTTTGACATTTTACTACAGCACTAAGCACAAAATATTTATATCTATACTTACAGAACGTAACATAAGTATTAATCAATTTAATAAAATTATTGGTTTGAAATGTATTTGTTTGCTATCCATCAGGCGAAAAATTTACATTACGATTCTTTTGTTTCTTTAAATTATTTTGAAACAGTTATCCTCTATTCTTTTTTATTCTAAGGAACAAAATCAGAAAGTGTGCAGTCTGTGTCGCACGTAAATAAAGAAACACTTACAGGATTTATTGATCTTCTTGTGAATAGCATGTTTAACTGAGCAGTTATTTTGTAGGATGAATCTATTCCTAGGGAGCTCAAGCCAAAGCCAAAATCCTTCAAGAAATGGAATGGTCCTGAACCAAGCATACCCTTGGGAAATACTCTCAACTTTATTTCATTTAATGCATTGGCAGTGATGTCAAGTTAACAACCTTGTTTATTTAGTTTTTATTTGTCACAAAACAGTGTGTATGTCTTTTTTTGCTGTGAACTGTGTGGAAATGCTTAAGTGGCATACGATGGGCGATTTATGTACTGCAATTGTTGATTTGCTGAATTCGGATGCTTTCTGTTAGATGAGTCTTTTCTATGCTGAAGGAAGTTTATTCCCATTTTGGAGGTAATAAGAATTTAGTTTTATTTCAAGTACGCCTAAGTAAGTAAGTAAATTCTCCCATTAAGAAGAATTAAATGTGGATTTGAGTTTAAGGGGATAATTACTACTAAGCTCTTGAGGTTGTAATTTTGGGTTTGCTGAATAATGTCGGTCTTTTTTATATTATAAAACAAAAACGAGCTCGTTTGATGTTTAAAGTAAGGTTTAACTGATCCGAAGTCAAAACAGCAAAGTAACACAAATTAACTTTCCCGTAAGGTTTCATATACGGCAGTGTTCCTGTACTGTTTAGTCCACGTGAAACCTTATTGCTGTATTTACATGTTTTTGCAGTTTTTACTTTAGAACACGATAAGTCTGATTGGTTCATACTCCTTGGCCAAAGCACATCGCTGAAAAATCGTAAAACCATACTTTTAGTGTGCTTAGTACAGACCTACAGATGAACTAATTCAGGGTTCGTGCGACTCCTTGAAATCCTAGAAATATCATTGAAAATAAAAATGAAATACTAGTGCTGAAGTTTTGAATATGAAATCTTAAAAACTGGTGTATGTATCAATAGGACGAATAGAAAGACGAGCGAACTAGAATGATGATGAAAAATTTAGCCCGGAAATTAGGAGTGTGTGTAGCCTGTATTATACACTATATTATTCTTACAACAATTTTGAAAGTTGGAGTATGGTTTTGATTTTATTTACGTGTCTCATGTTGAATACAGCAGTAAGGTTTCACGTGGACTAAACAGTACAGGAACACTGCAGTATGTGAAACCTTACAGGAAAGTTTATTTGTGTTATTTTGCTGTTTTGACT
Source organism: Lithobius niger (assembly GCA_023313725.1). NCBI lineage: Eukaryota > Metazoa > Arthropoda > Chilopoda > Lithobiomorpha > Lithobiidae > Lithobius > Lithobius niger. Next base: position 38,758 of record JAHWFP010026228.1, read on the forward strand.
TCGGATCAGTTAAACCTTACTTTAAACATCAAACGAGCTCGTTTTTGTTTTGTAATTCGTGGTACTTTTACATACCAAGCTGGTTGTCTGCACTCGTTGCAAAAGGTACTGAATTTCGCTCGCTTCGCTCGCTCATTTAGTGCAAGTCTTTCTTTTGGAAGTTGGTTTGTCCGAAACTATCTATCAGCAGCTTTGTCCGTGTTTGTAATATAGAACGGCAAGACAAATGGGCAATGGACACTTTACCTTTAACACGGGAGAACGACGTGAAATCAATATGTAAATCGATTCGTAATAAGGATAATGTTTCCTCTTCACGCGTGGGTAAATTGTTGCTCACAAGCATTGTTAGCATTTGATTACGCTTTCCGTCTGGCGTTTGCTGATTGGCATTGTTGCATAAAAACAATTTTAAAACAATGTATAACAATAAAACGGATCGTTCATGGCCCTGTAACTCCGGAACGAGATGTCCAATCGAAATTTCTATTTCTATAAAGGGCACATCTCCAGAAGTAGAGCTTTCAAATGAGCTAAGAACCAGCTTTCTACGATAAGTGGTTCAGTCTGTAGAGACCATTGCATAAACGTGTCCAAAGTCCATCACCATCGTTATCGCATAAGCCAAAAATGAAACTCACGATTCCAGCTCAAGGCCAGATCGCCGAAGTGACAAATCGGAAATTAAAAAAAGTTGGTGCACGTGTTCACTAAGTCCAACAAAGCTTATATACCAAATTTCAGTGGAAAATGTTGAACGACGGTGGAGAAATTAAGCTTCCAAATTTCGGCTTTAACATGGGAGACCGAGGTCAAACCTCACAGTAAAGGCTCTACCGCCTTTACTAATCTTCTGGAAAATAGTTGGGAATAAGTCTGCTAATCTTGTTGCGTAACTCTGCTAGTCTTATAACTGTTAGCAATAGGACATATGGTTCAGGTATCATTTGACTGAGTTGGGTGAGTACCGTGAATGCTTGGCTGTGGTTTTAACGTTTCATTTCATTTCAACATTATAATAAAAGTAAGAACCTCAAAATAAATAATAACCTCAAAATGTCTCAACCATCCTGGCAAACGAATCTTTCGAATCTCTTGCCCAAAAACTTGCTGAAAGTTAAGAACGAGAATGGTACAAAGATTAACAACGGTGAAAAGTTTTCCATACAGTTTAAAGATGTAAAGGGTTTGGGAAATCCCATTTCGGACGAAAAACCAAAGTATAAAGGTTGGATTTCACCTAGCCACCCGGAAACTCAAAAACTGTTCAAAAATCTTAAACAGTATATTTGCGAAAAACTAGACATTGGTTTGACGAGCAAAAACCTGTATTCATGACTACGTTTAATTGTCCCAATTCTATGCACTCGGCTTATCCTTGTTACCCTTCTTGTGACCCTTCCCGCTCTGTCTTAGAACTTGGGGGTACGAGAATATTCACAAAACTAAACGGAAACTTAACAAAAATGTTATCGACAAACCCTGGTTTAACTTGCCATCTTACAATGCGTTAAACTTGACAGAGGTCACTGGCAAAATTACCGGGGTGTATGTCACCGATAATTCTCCCAGCAACGTGAAATTGTGGTGCAACATAGACTTTGGAATAGCTCATTGTGGTACTTCCAACGGCAAATTTTCCGAACAAGACTTTATAGGTTTGGTATCTCTGTAAACATTAAAAAAGTGCGTAAATTAAAAAAAGCTACGAAAATTAAAAACTACGACTGTTCCGTTCCTAAGAAAGAACCTAAAAATGATTAATTTCTACCTACGAATATTATATGTCTAATTATAGGCCCTGCAAATTGCAGAAAAACTAACTTACTTTTTAATTTCTTCTGTAACAAACGATGGCTCGACTACGACCGGCTATATACTAATAACAATAATAATAATAATAATAACTTATTTGCGAAACAATGCTCGAAACTTACAAGAAGTTTGTGTGAGCAGCAAATACATACAACCGTCAATAAATAACACAAAAAATAAACATGCATTTTAAACATAGAGAAAAACAAAAGAAAAACTTGTATAATCTTTAGTTCTTAGGGTTCCCATTATTTAGGTTAATTTTCATTTCAGGTCTCTTATAACTTCTTTATTATGCCATTTGTATTAAGTATTTCTTTAGTTCTGTTACAAGTTGAGATTTGTTGTTAAATGTTAATAGTTTATCAGATAATTTGTTAAATATATTTGGTACATAATACTTTTTATTTCTAGTGCCGTATGTGTTGAAAAAACGAGGTAAAATAAATCTATTTTTGTATTCTCTTAATCCCTGTTTTCTATGTTGGTTTATGTTTTTGTGAGTATTTTCAAAGTAGTTATTTTTAATAATTATTAGGTCTCTTAATTTTATTATTTGTAAGATTTCCATTTCTTTAAAGATTTCTTCAGTTTTTTTCTGTTTGTTTCCAAATAAAACTTTGACAATCTTATTTTGAATTTTTTGTAGTTTATCAATTATGTAACCGGTTGCGAAACCGTAGGTTTCAATCGCGTATCTTAGTTTGCTATCAATCCAGGCATCATACAAAATTTTTTTTATTTTTAAAATCAAGTATGTTGTTTATTTGATACAGTTTGGCTAAAACTAGTCTTAACTTTGTTATGGTGTTTTTAACATGTTTTTTGAAATTCCAGTGATTATCAATTGTAATTCCTAAATATTTTGTCTCTTCTTTTATTACCAGTGTTCTACACGTTTTATTGCAATATTTATAATCAGTTCTATTTCCGGTGTTAATATATTTACAGTTTTCGCCATGTACGAAAATCTCAAATTTTGATTTAAGCTTCATTTTGGGTACAGTAATTATCATTGTTATTGTTTTGTCCTCACTAATGTATAATTCGTTTTCAATGAACCAGCAGTTTATTATATCAAAATCCTTCTGTAAATTATATTTCATATCTTCTTCAGTATTGTTTATGGATAATTGAATCATATCATCTGCAAACAGATAAAAAAATGTATTTTCAATTAGCTCGTGGATGTCATTTGTATATATTAAAAATAACAAAGGTCCTAATACAGAGCCCTGTGGAACTCCATATTTTATTTCATTTAGTTCACTGAAAGCATCATTTATTTTTACAGTTGATTTTCGATTTGTTAAGTAGCTTTTTAAAATATGTAGCATTTTCCCTCTAATTCCAATTTGGTTACATTTTGAAATTAAAATATTTATATCGAAAGAATCAAATGCTTTTTGAAGATCAATTAATATTGCTCCGACATACTTTCCATTGTTTAACGCTTGTGTAATTTTTTCATTTAATTCAGTTAGTAAGTCGTTAGTTCCTTTGCGTTGAGTATATCCATATTGATGTATTGACAATAATTTAAATTTTTCACAAAAATTTCTTATTTTATTTGCAAAAAATTTCTCGACAATTTTATCAATAACAGATAGAAGAGAGATTGGTCGATAATTATTATAATCAGTATGTATTCCTTTTTTATAAATAGGGCGTAAGATTTGGATTTTTAATTGTTCTGGCCATTTTTCTTCGTCTATCATTTTGTTAATTAACAACCGTATTGCAACTGCAAAATTTTCATAATTTTCTTTAATATGCACCGTTTTAATGTTGTCAAATCCAGTTGAATTTGTCTTTTTTAGTTCTTTTATTATTTGTTTTATTTCTGTGTCTGTCGCATAGTCAATAAACATTGTATATTGATCTTTTTTATTTCCTTTTTTTTTATCAAGGTATTTTTTACTATACAGTTTTCCTTCTAAGAAATGCTGTGTTCTATTTTTACCAGTTTCTTTAAGTTTTGGCACTTGCTGACCAAAGTTTAGATTGAACTTCTTACAGGTAACTTCAGTTTCTTCTCCTTTAAAGGTTTTTTTTAATTGTTGGTCAATGTTTGTTTTTGTGTGGTATTCACCTGTAAGTTGCTTAACAGTCTCCCACATTGTTTTATTATCCTTTTTGTTATTTTCCAAAACGTTTTTATAATAGTTTTGCTTATCCTCAATTATTTTTTTTTCAACAATAATAATAATAATAATAATAATAATTTTTTATTGCATGAAAAATACTCGAAGTTTGAATTAACAAACTTGTATGAGCAGCAATAAAGGTACAAGTTTTATACATGACAATTACATTATACATATATGAAATAAGAAACAATTACAATTAAAACTAATACATTTTAATAACACAATAAGTCGACGAGTACCTTTAATAATCTTTAAAATTAATTTTGTAATTTATATTTTTTAACTAATTCAGTCTTAATATTTCGTTTTAATTCAGCTTTGGACTGATATTCTAACATATTCTTATTTAATTTATTATATATATTCGGTATGTAATAATTCTTATTTCTTGTTCCATATGTATTGTTCCATTGTGGTAATTTAAATTTCTGTGATGTTGTTCTCAAACGATTACTTTTTGTTTCATCATATATTTTATATTTATTTTGATAATAGTTTTTTACAATTATTATATAATCCCTTAAATCTGTTATTTTTAAAATATTATGTTTTATGTATATTTCATTAGTTCTTTCTTGATTATTCCCGAACAGGACCTTAATTGCCTTATTTTGTACTTTTTGAAGTCTTTGTATTAAATAATCAGCTGCAAAACCATAAATTTCAATTCCATAGCGCAAAATACTACTTATCCATGCTTCATATAAATTTTTTTTTTATTTTTATTAGACAAAATGTATTTAACATTATATAACTTTGGTATGATTTGTCTAAGTTTTGTTATTATTCTTAAAATCTGTTGTTTAAAGTTCCAATGCATGTCAATTTCTAATCCTAAATATTTTGTTACAATTTTAGTTTCAATTTCTTTGCAGGTTTCATTACAACTATTATCACTTATTCCGGACTTAATTTTTTTACACTGTTCAGAATGTGTTATTATTCTTGCCTTTTGTTTATTTTTCATTTTTGGTACTGTTATTTCAAGGTATGATGTTTTTTCTTCACTAATATATAGTTCATTTTCCATTAACCATCCATTAATCATGTCAAAGTCCTTTTGTAAGTTGCTGATCATATCAGTATAATTTGTATTTATTGAAATTAAGATTGTATCATCTGCAAACATATAAACTTTAGATTTTTTAACAAATTTATCGATATCATTTACATATATTAAGAAAAGTAGTGGTCCCAATACGGATCCTTGCGGTACTCCATATGTGATATTTGTATAACTGCTGTAGTTTTCCTTTATCTTAACCGTTGATTTTCTATTTGTTAGATAGCTTTTTATTAAATTGTAAATTTTTCCACGCAGACCAATGTTTTCACATTTCTTCAATAATATTGTTGGATCAAAAGAATCAAAAGCTTTTTGCAAGTCAATGAAAACAGCACCTACATATTTTTTTCATCTAGAGCCTTTGTTATTGTTTCATTTAATTCTATTAATAGATCAGATGTACCTTTATTTTTAGTGTATCCAAATTGTATGTTATTTAATAATTTAAACTTTTCAATGTATTCAGTTATTTTTTTTGAAAAAAATCTTTCGATTATTTTATCAATAATAGATAGTAAAGAGATTGGTCTGTAATTATTAAAGTTATTTGCTTCACCTTTTTTAAAAATTGGTCTCAGCACTTGGATTTTTAATTGATCTGGCCATATTTCTTTTTCAATCATCCTATTTATCAGTTTACAAATAAAAATTGCTGTATTATCTTCTGATTTTTTAAAATTTTCTGTATTAAAACCATCCATGCCTGTTGCCCTTGTATTTTTAAGTTGTTTTATTATATTTCTAATTTCTGTTGTTGTTGGATTTTGTACAAAAAAGGTCTTATTATTTATGTTTACAATTTTCCTTTTAATCTTTTCTAGTTTTGTTTTATAATGATATCCCTCTTTATAATTCTTTATTTTTTGTTCACATTTTTCCCTTAATTTTGGTATTTGCATTATAAAAGTATCATTAAAGTCATTTGCCAGTTGCTGTATATTTGTTTCCTTAAAAACTTTCACTAGCTGATCATCAATATTTTGGTTTTTCTTTTGTTTCCCATTTATTTCATCAATAATACTCTATATCGTTTTACCATTATTGATTTCCTCTATTTTACCTCTGTAATAATCTTGTTTACATTTGTCAATTTTTTTCACAATTTCATTTTTCAAAGCTCTGTATTCTTGCAATAGCTGTGGATTTATGTTTTTATCTTCTTTTTTGATTTTTGTCCATAATTTATTTTTTTTATTTATCATCTGAACAATTTCATTAGTTATCCACTCTTTTCTTTTTTTTATCTGACTTTTACTTTTATTAGTTTTTTTTTGTAGCCTATTTGTTATTTGATTTTTGTCGTAAATGTCTCTTATTGAAAGTATAATCTCTGCACACATTTCATTTGGGCATTCTATTTTATCCAGACAACACCAATTTTTTTGTTGCAATTCAGTTATTATTTTTTTATTTTTATATTTTCTACTGTAATTTTCTTCTACATTATTATGATTTTTCTCTTTGTTATCAGTCCAAAGCCAGCATGCAGTAATGTAATGGTCTGCTATTTTCTTTTTTATCACGCCACTATTAATATTCTCATTCACTTTTGTTAATTTTACATAAATATGGTCAATACATGACTCTTGCAGTTTCACTAAATTGTTGACAATTTTGGCTTCTTCCCTTGTTACAGATTCAATCAGATTTTCAAAGCCTGCCCTCGCCATTACATTTTCATATTTATCAATGTTAAGTTGATCTTGTTTATCTTCGTTTCCATTTTCTCTCTTGAGTGTGTCAATATTTATGTCTCCTATAATTATTGTATTGTCATTATTTGCTGCTTTATTTTTTTGGTTTATAATTTTTTTTAGTTCTTGAATGAATTTTCTCTTGTTCGATGCAGGGCTTCTGTAAATTGCTATTATTTTACATCTTTGTAGTCCTTTCTCGAGTGTAATTTCAATATAATCCTCCTCCACTATTTCTTTTTTTGTAGCTTCTATTATATTAATATTATCTTTTACATATATCATAATTCCTCCTCCTCTGATTGTTTTTTCTCTGGTTTTGCTATAGTTCACATAGCCAGTTAGTTGATAGTTATTTGTTTCCTCCTGTTTTATATTCACTTCAGTTAAAATTATTACGTCCCATATCACTGCAGTTTCTAACATTTCATATAAAAATAAATCCCAATTTTTTCGTAAGCTTCTCATGTTCACATGAAAGACCTTTAGGCTACAATTATTTCCAATGTCCTTTTTCACTTCTGTTTTAACTTCATCATTTTTTTCAAATATTTTGTTTTTATACATTGTTATTGTTTTGTTGTAAATCCTCTTCTGATTTAACAATTTTAACTTCACTTTCATTTTCGTTTCTTCTCATCATTATTTTTCCTTTCTTGAACCACACATATTTGTAATCATTTGTCTTCGCATATTCTTTCGTTTTCCAAAAAAGGTTCTTAAAATAAGGAGTCATGTTCTCATTGATATAAACACGGCTACGATCTCCGTTTCTATAAATATCATCATTAGTAACAACCTTTTTTTTGTTATCCAACCACGCATCTCTGAATTCCCTACTTTTAAATTGTATGATTATGGCACTTTTTTTTTCCTTGTTTTTGTTGGGTATTCGATGCGCAGCCTCCACTTGTTCAGGTTTGTAGCAACGTATGTTATAGTTATTAGCCACTATCTGCACTATTTCTTTTAAGTTCTCTTCTGGCATCCAGCCTAGTTGGTTAATCTCGATGTTTCTGTTCCTGTCATATTGTTCTTTATCATGCGTGGACATTGCCAGTTCATGTACTGTTTTTTCCAATTGTTTTTCCATATCTTGTTTTTTTTCCAAAACAGCAATTCTTGCATCCAATTTTTTCGTCTCTTGTACTTTTTGTGTATTTTTGTTTTCTAACTCCAATATTCTTCCCTCCAGTTCCTTTATTTTTCCTAGTGCTTCTTGAAAATTTTTCTTCACTTCAGTAATCTCGTTGCTCAGAAAGTCCAGTGATTTTATTATATCTGTTTGATCCTTTTGTAATTTATCTATTGTCTTCTGTACTCCCAAAAGTGTGTCCATTTTCTTTTCAATTTTGACCATCATTTTCTGTAAATTGTTCATCTCTGCTTCATTTCCGGTTTCATCTACACTTTCCTGTTCGTTTTCACTTTCACTTTCTTCGTCTTTGTTACTTTCTGTATCTGTCACGGTTTTTTCATCTTCCACTCCTATTTTCTTTATTCTGCAATATGAACATCTCCATTCTTCTTTTTTTTTAACACTTTTTGCACCCCAGGTTTTTGCTGTCACCCAGTTTCCGGATCAACCAGTTTCATTCCGGGTCACAAAGTTCAATGAAACGAACACTCTGCACAAAAATAAATGGCTGTCTTCCCCTCACTATTTTTGATCAGATTGCCTCAAATGTTTTTGCTCAGAACGAGCACTTCAACACTTACTTCGTTTTGTTTGTTTGTCTCTATGTCTGCTCTAAACATTCACAAAGTCACTCCTTACTTTTGGGTGTGAGCAGCACTCGTTTTCCTTTCAAATTCTTACATTTTCGTCCAGCGTTTTTTAGTCTCCAACATCCATGGGAGCAGCCATGATAATAATAATAATAATAATAATAATAATAATAATAATAATAATCTACTTTATTCGAGTACAAGATGTTCTGTACAGGCACGAAATTCATACGAATTTGTATGTGCAAAGCAGTGTTAATCAACTTTAGACAATATACTATAATGAATTATTATTTTTTCTTTGTACAATTAATTAATATAATTTCATATAGCATAAATAAGAACAATACAATAGCACTATAAAATAAAGATTAGCAGAAATTCTCCAAAATTAGATATATATAATCCCAGTATATTATTTTAGCTCGCATAAGTGTTAGTATTCTTCTTTCATTTTCATGATAAGCAAATTTAGTCAACTTTAATTAGCCACTCCTTAACCTTTTTCTTTACTTCCTTTTTCTTAGTTAAATTTCTTAAGTCAGCCGGTAAATCATTCAATAAATTTGGTAAAACAATAATAATAATACTTTTTATTAACAATTCCAATTATTACATTGTAATCCTCGAAGCTATTGAAAAGAGCTTGTGTGAGTTTCTAATACATCATATTCAAAAACACAATAAATTTTTACCATTATTATCAATTAACACTTTGCACTAGGGGGTATTTTATTTTTGCTTATTAATATTTTCAGTGTACTTAAGATTCTCATATTAATTTTTCTCTGAGTATTAGTTTTAAGTCGTTTAAATTTTGATATGCCGACATCTCTTTTGTTAATTCATTAAAGATTTTCGGTATATACCATGTTCTATTTCTCTTACCTATGTATTGTTCCATCTTGGTAGTAAGAACATTTCTCTATTGTATCTTAAATTAGTTTTCTTGTCTTTGTTATAAAATTTAAATTGATTTTTGTAGTAATTTTGTGTAAGTATAACATAGTTTTGAGTTTCACAATTTTCAATGACTTATTTTCTTTATATAAATCATCAGTCCTTTTTTTTTGTTTTTTGTTTCCAAATAGTACTTTGATTATTTTATTTTGTATTTTTTGCAATCTTCTAATAAATAGTCTGATGTCAATCCATATAATTCCTATCCATACCTTTAGATGCTTCCAATCCAAGCATCATATAAGATTTTTTTATTTTGTCTGTTTAATATGTTTCGCAATTGATACATTTTAGGCATCACTTGTCTTATTCTTTTTATTAACTGTAGTATGTTTGCTTTGAAATTCCAATTTTTGTCTATTTCAATCCCTAGATATTTTGCAGAGTTCTTTTTTTCTAATTGGGTACATTTTTTATCGCATTTATCTTTGTCACATATTTCATCTGTAGTTAGATTTTTACAATTTCCATAGTGTTTAATTATTCAAGTATTTTTGTTTTTATTCATTTTTGGTACCGTTATATCTAATTGAACTGTTTTTTCCTTGCTTATAAACAGCTCGTTTTCAACAAACCAGTTATTTAGTACGTTAAAGTCTTGTTATAGATTTGACATCATTCTTTCGTATTTGTAATGTATTGAAATTAATATTGTGTCATCTGCAAATAATAATACATCTGTGTTTTCAAGGTTGTTGGTTAATGGTTATATCATTTGTATAAATTAAATACAACAGTGGTCCTAATACAGATCCTTGAGGGACTCCAAATTTTATATCATTTATATCACTATTGCAGTTGTACTGTTGTTTTCCTATTGTTTAAGTAGCTTGTTATTATATTATAAATTTTTCCTCTTAGTCCTAATTTTTTGCATTTATTTAATAAGATATTTTTGTCAAATGTGTCAAATGCCTTTTGTAAGTCTACTAAAACTACTCTAACGTATTTCCCATCATTTAGCACGCCAGTTATTATGTCGTTTAGTTCTATTAAAAGGTCAGTTGTACCTTTATTTTTTGTTTATCCATATTGGTTCCTGTTTAATGCTTTTATTTTATCTAGAAAGTTTCTTATTTTTTTTAAAAGAATTTTTCTATTATTTTGTTAATTATCGAGAGTAAAACTATAGGTCTGTAATTGTTTTTATCCGTTTTTATTCCTTTTTTATGCACTGGTCTTATTACTTGAATTTTTAATTTATCTGGCAAGATCTCTCTATCTATCATCACATTTATTAATTTACAAATCGCCTTTGCTGTGTTTTCTTTAGTTTTTTTAACGTGTTCTGTTTGTACTTTATCAATTCCAGTTGCGTGTGTGTTTTTTAATTCGTTAATTAAGTGTATTACTTCTATTTCACTTGCATATTCAATAAACATTGTTCTCTGTGAAATATTTTGTTTTATCTTGTTTGTTCTTTTCCTTACTTCTTTATAATAACATACTTTTTTATAAATTTCATGTTCTTTTTTAAAACTGTCTTTCAACTTTGGCACCTGATTTGAAAAAAACAATATTGAAGTTATTTGTTGTTTCCATAATAGTTTCCACTTTAAATGTATTTGTAAAATTCTCGTCAATGTTTTTTCTTTTATTTTTCTTGATAAGCTCGTTTATTACCTCCCATACTGTTTTTTGCTTTGTTGTAACCCTTCTAGTTTTTTTTATAGTATATTTGTTTACATTCTTATTTTCTTCTCTATTTCATGCTTTTCATTTTTATAAATATTGACTAATTCTGTATCAATCAATGATGATTTTCTTATTTTGTTCCATAAATCATTTTTCCGTTTTATTTGTACAATTAATTCATCTGTTATGCATTCTTTTCTTTTTTATTTTCGTGTTTATTTGCATACCTGTTGTTTAACTCATGTTTTTTATTGTTTTTTTATTTTTAATATTATTTGTGTATGTAATATTTATTTGGTTTTGTATTGTGTTGTAAATCTCATTAGGACATGTCAATCCGTCTAGAACTTCCCATTTAATATTATTCATCTCCTTTATGAATTCTTCATCTTTATATTTAATATATTCACTCTTAAAGTTTGTTTCCTTATCTTTTGTTTTAACATTTCCTATAGTCCACATCTAGCACATAGTCATGTAATGATCAGAAATTCTTTCTAATAATGTTGCTCCTCTAGCTTCTCCTTTATTATGTTTGATAAAAATATGGTCAATGCATGATTTGTGTATCTGATTCTGTCCATTTTTAATGGTTATTTCTTCTCTTGTTGGAGAATAAATTTTTTTCATATCCTACTTTTGCTAGTGTATTTTCGTAGTTGTCTATTAAATGTTGTTCGTGTTTATCTTCTAAGTTTTCTGTATTTTTCAGTATATCAATATTAACATCTATTATTAATTGGTAAGACCAATTTGATTCTTCATTCTTACTTATGGTCTTCAGTTTTTGTTTAAACTCTCTCTTACATGTATTAGGTTTTTTGTATATGACAATTAGTCTTTTTTTCCTTCATTAATCCTATTTCAATATCCATTACATTATTTTCTTTAAAAGTTTTTTCTGTGCATTCTATACAATAATCTTCTTTAACAAAAATCATTATTCCCCCTCCTCTTTTAGTTGTTTCTCTTGTTATAGGTTTTTTTTCATAACCGTGTAAGTTATATAGATCATTTTCTTCTTTTTTATGTTGATTTCTGTAAATATTATGATATCCCAATCAATTTTAGTTTCTAGTAGTTTTAGCTGCATTGCATCCCAATTTTTCCTTAAACTTCTAATATTAGTATGTAGCACCTACAGTCACTACAATCTTCCTTGATTTTTCCTTCAATTTCACTGCTGTTTTCAATAATAATAATAATAATAATATTTGTTGCGACAGCAAAGGGTCTGGCAAGGACTGGGGAGTCACTGACAGCCAGCCACTGTTACATGCAAATACAGTGTACATAATATGGCCAAGGTATGATGATTGTAAAAGGTTTGGGGACACGAATGCCTTACCACCAAGGTTAGACATGCCAGGGACTCAAAGGCCCCCGATGGCATCGCCAAATATGCAGGACATGGGAAGGGTGTGAAAAGTGTTAAAGGGCCTAAAATGATGCTGTATAATCAAAAAGTATAAACAGTGCTAAAAAATTGTATGCTACGGTGAATACTAAAAACTAAAGTACTCAGATAGTGGAATTTGTCAACACTTAAAAAACCGACAGTGCAGACACAATCTTTACACTGAGTGCATTCCAAATAGGAACCACTCGAACCGAGAAGAATTGCTGGCGACAGCCAAAGTTTGATGCAGGTGTGGCCAACTTCCACTCGTGACCGCATGTACAAATAAGGCATTGTGCAGGATCGAAAAACGGACGGTCAATGCCGATTAAATTATGAAGTTTCTTGTATGTAAGTACGAGGTCGGCGTTTACACATCGCATTTCAAGTAACTGCAGACCCAATCTTACAAGTGTTTCACGATAAACAATTTCCCGGAGTCTAGGGGGATATTTTGTATAACGGCACTGGACTTTCTCCAAGAGGTTAATATCGTTGGCCAGGTAGGGGGACCATACAGAGGTAGCATATTCCAAGATAGACACACAAACACCTTGAATGCCCAAATCCTGGTGGTAACACACCCAGATAAAAACACCTATTTACAATCGTGGCGAGGCAGAATGAGTGGCAACTTTCTGGCAGTGTAAGAACGGTTTAAAGTTCGTGGTGAACCAAATTCCTAGGTCCCTAACCTCTACAGTTTGGAGTAAGGCGTTGGAGTAAGGCCTCCTGATCAAGGAAGTACTGGGGGCACTTATTTGCACTTCCCACATGAAATGAGGAACATTTTTGGTAAGAAATTGGGAGCTGCCACCTTCGGGACCATGCAACAACGCCGTGAAACTGGGCATCCAATTTGGGTGATGGGAGAGAAGATAAATTTTCGGCTCCAATCTTCAGGTCGCCTGCGAGCGTCCATCCGAAGGTACAAGCATCTCCTATCCTAAGATCATTTATGTAGATCACAAAAAGTTTAGGTCCGAGAACTTTTGTTTTGTTTGGAACCCTGTGGTTTCCATTGTGAACACACATCCTCGACCATTACCCTCTGTGTGCGCTCCGCAAGGAAAGCTGCAAGCCAGTTTTTTGGGTCACCTTCAATACCACAGCTACTAAATTTAAGAGAAAGTTTTCTATGAACAGCCGACTCAAAAGCCTTTTTTAAATCAAAATAAATGACATCCAGGGGGGCCCCAACAGCCAATGTGAAGGTCCTCTATCCAAAACTGCCAGTAGCTGGTGGGTCGCGGATCTATTCGGAAGGAACCCAAATTGATCGTCACTAATTTCTGGATGTTCATTAAAGAAGTTTAAAATCTTGTCCTGTATGATCGATTCCAAGATCTTACAGGCCACACATGTGAGGGCAATTGGTCGATAGTTGTTGCGTGGATCGGAGGGAGACTCCTTTTTTAGAATCGGTATTATGTTTGCCCTGCTCCACATGCTGGGGAGCTTTTTTTTGCAAAGGAAAAAGAAGGTAATACATAGAAGGTATGATATTACATTTCCTAGTTGTTTTAATAGGTTTGCCAAAAACCCAGCAGGTCCGCAAGACGTGCTAGGTTTCAATTTTTTAATGCATTAGCCACCAAATGTTCCGTAAAAATCACCTGGGTACATGATGGTTGGGTATCTGGCATACCAGGATTTCCATCATCAAGTATGGTGTTTGATGCAAAGACATCACAGAAGATTTCTGCCTTCTCTACTTTATCTTCAACGAAATGTGTACCCATTTTAAGAGGCGGAAGGGTTCTGGAGCAGGAATTTCGGCTACGGTACAGTTCAAAAAGGGCAGAATGGCTGCCCTCATGAATTGCTGCCTCCTCCCTCTCCTGATGCCATGACTCTAACCATCTGAGAATACAGCTTGCGTGAGTTATTGTATGCAAGCAACGATCTAGGACAAGGGTTTGCCTTATGACTTTTCCAGAGTTTCAACTTTTTACTACTCTGCTTTAAAATATGGTGTCGAATGAAGTTTTTTACGTTTTTAAGGGGTTTTGGCTTATCTCAACACAGCTAGATTTGACCCTAGAGTATATGTGAAAAACATGTCCATGCCTGTTCTATCCCGCAGTGCATGTTGAAGACTATGCTATCCCAATTCACACAGCTCAGGGATGATTTAAGGAGATCTATATTTAGTTTACCCAGATTTGTGTCCGTTCGTTTCCGTGATCTGTTTGGAGACTGAAGTTTGAGAGGTTCAACATAAAATTTACAGTATAATGGTCACTATTTCCAAAGTGTGTCCCCACACTCAGGCCATACACCAGTCTGTCATCACAAGTAAACACCAGATCAAGGATACTGTTCCCCTGGTCTGTTTGTTACCAAGCTGATCCAAACCAAGTGGTGTAATTAAATCCAGAAAGTAGGCGTGGTGACTGTCACTGGCAGTAGATTTCTCCCAATCAACCGTTGAGAAGTTAAAGCCACCCAGTAAGATCATGGAGTACTCCGGTAAAATCGAATTTCGGATTAAAATACAAAGGTTAAGTACAAAGGTATATTTACAGTAAAACTTTATGTCAATCAAAGTACAAAGCTTTGCAGTCTATGCTGAAATTGAGGAAAAAATAGGGCGGAATGTCGCTTTTTTCACGATTCCCAAATAGATTTAATTCCGCCCAAAGAACTGGACGCAAACTTTCGAAACCTGATTCTTTTTGACAATTGCCTTTTGGACAAACAAAAAAAACATGGAACGCCAATCAAACGCCAATGTTTTTTTTTATTAGAGTCAGTCCTACACAAGAATTCCAAAACAAGTCGTTAGAGACAAAGCAAATTTATTAATCCTTTCTCCCGTGGACGAGTTAAATTTGAAACACGATTACAAAAACCCAGTTGGCCCCTGACATGGAATTTTCAGACTTTAAAACGTTGTGTAGAAAGTGTTGGAAAAAGTTTTGTGATTTCTCGTTTTGTCTCCGTTCTTTTGTTTAATGGGTAAAAACGAACGTTTATATCTCCCCTCGTTTAACGTTTTGTTAATCGATAAAAACCCATAAGGCTTACGGGTTTTTATTGATTAACTAAACGTTAAACGAGGGGAGATATAAACGTTCATCTTTACCCATTAAATAAAAGAACGGAGACAAAACAAGAAATCACAAAACTCAAAAGATCTTTAACTAAAAAGTTTTTAATTCAACGTTTGGTGAGAGATAGAGCAAGAAGAATCGCTACAAGAATTTTTTAAGCTGGTAGTGAGCACTTTGAAACCAGCAGTTGTTGCTCTAAAACCAACATCAGTCGGTGGTGTAAAAACTCTAGCACAGCATACACAAACTATACCAATTAAAGCTCTCAAGAGGAAGAAACCGACTACGAAGGAGCGAGTTTATCGCTGTCCCCTACCAAAGCAGTTACTCCTAGTGAGAAGCCATTGTCAACTCCTCTCAATTACAGTCTCGCCGAATATTCAACTCCGGCTCAAGCTCCTATAATGCGAATTCCGCCCAAGATCAACACTGAATACGCAACTACGAGCACCGCTAAACTCAACCCTACATATTCTGCGGCTGCAGCTAGACACCTTTCTATCCCACCAGAACTCCCTAACCTAGCCACTCTAAAATCCCTCGATAGTTTGGTACCTAGTCAGAATATTGGGTCGATAGCTAAATATTTCATGATAAAGTTTTTCGAAATGCAAAGGAGACTGACCCAGTATTCTGGTTTCAGTATGACAAGAAAAAAGGTGAGCTGACCTTCGGTAATAAAGTGGTTAACATTTTTGGGAATGACATAGTGGTCAGTGGGGAACAGTATGTGGGGAGACGCGGGCTTTGGAATTTGCTAGTTTTCAAAGATTTGAAAGAAACCTCCTATGCATCAGAAGTTAAAGCAGCTTACGCGGCATTGTTAAAAAATACTCACTCCATTTATCAAAACAACAATCCCGCTACTCGTAAAGCCAAATCCAATCGTAATGCCAAATACACATCAATTATCGCTCCGATTTTGGAAATCGAAAAAAGGGACTGGCATGGTTAAAAAAGTGGGTAGCAGAGTCGATTACAAATATTACGACGATCCTAATGAATTGATAAAGACACTCGGGCCTATGTATAAATCTGCTTTGTGGACCATGACGGCCATAGAAACGAGATGGTCGAAATTTTATCAGAAATGCAGCAAAGACAACTCATAACTGCTCGGGGAAAAAGGGTGACCTATTAAAATTTAGGTTTAGGTTTAAAATCGTATATAAAACAACGACCCGTGGAATCAAAAAATATGAAAATGAGGTACTGCGTCAAATGTAAAC
Organism: Lithobius niger; assembly: GCA_023313725.1. Taxonomy (NCBI): domain Eukaryota; kingdom Metazoa; phylum Arthropoda; class Chilopoda; order Lithobiomorpha; family Lithobiidae; genus Lithobius; species Lithobius niger. The sequence goes on from JAHWFP010026228.1 coordinate 55,490, forward strand.
GTCACACTTCCAACGGACCGGAACCGTCTGATAACAGACAGATGCAAGTTATATTTTGTGAGGTGTGCGTGACGAAAAAAGCTTTCTTCAACAACAAAATCATAGACAAGTCAATGCTCGAACTGCATTTACCAGGATACCAATACTGTGGCCCAGGAACTAAATAGGAAAAAAGATTGGCTCGAGGAGACCCGGGAATTAACAAATTAGATGAAGCATGCAAAGAACACGATATTGCATACTCCGAGAGCTCGGATTTAAAAGATCGGCACGGCGCAGAAGTTCTAATGGCCAAAGCTCAAAGAGTAAGAGATGATCCTACTCTGGGATGGAGGGAAAAGCTAGCCGCTTCTGTCGTTAAGAAAATCATGAAAACAAAACTTAGGTTTGGAATGGGAAATAAAAAAAATGGATCAACTCATAAAAGAACTTCACAAACAAACGCGAAAAAAATTTTCGAGACTGAAAGCGATTGTACTGAGCCTGAACGATCTATGGCAGGTTGACTTGGTTGAAATGATACCTTACGCTAACCTAAATAAAGGGTTTAAGTACCTACTAACCTGCATTAATGTCATGTCCAAGTTCGCTTGGGCCATTCCCCTGAATCTAAATCCTGTCTAGACATTACCGAAGATTCAAAAAGATACTCGCAGGAGCGACGCCACCTTCACCGGAACTTCAAAACACTTTATTTCCCGGTTTGTTTTTAGTAGAACAAGTACTACGTAAGAAGAAAGGAAAAGATGTGAATATGCTTTACTTTGTTAAATGGAAGGGATATGACCCCAAATATAATAGGTGGCTAGACAACCCCATTGGCAATTTTAAATAAATATGTCCTTCTCTTATTTCCAGCGTATTCTTACAGTGTATTTTTCCAGTGCAAAACTTTCAAACATTATTAGTTAAAAAAAAATTATTTCTCTTCCTCAATTTTTTTCCCTCATTATTAACAAAGGATAAATATTTGTCTATTTTCAGAAAAGAAAACTTTCACCTGCTTGTACTGCATGACCATTTTACCATTGCAAGCCGAGCTTTACGAGCACCAACGGTTCCATCATCCATTTAATTCGGAAGAATGTGCTTGCTTCCACGAACAGCTACCAGACTTTCTCAAGAGTCAATCACCCCATCATGAGACGAAGGATTGGGCCACCGATAGTTCGAGCTGTCTCTAGTGGGGGAATGCGCCTTTGGCGATCTGCTTCAGTTCCTCCTATCTATACGCGTGGCACTACAAGCGAAGCTGGAAGTTTGTTTACACTACTGGTAAACTGCAAAGTCCAGATCAGCTTGGGTATAGAGTTTACTAGGGAGGCTGCCTTCATTCAAGCGGGATTCTGGTCGAGATACTCTGAAATACATAATCTCAACGACATTCCTGCTCTGCTGGACGAGGCCTTTGCAAAAATCCAAGAATCCGTCAATGCTTTCACGGAGTGGGGCAGCAGCTGGGTTATATCTCGCATCGTAACCTATTAATCATATTATCAAGATATACGCCACTGCCAATATCGTCGTACATCCCTCTTCCAAAAGTGCTCGCCAGCAAGCAGAACGCGGTAGTGAACATTCAAAATTTAAATGATCAGAAATGCTTTGTACTGGCCGCGGCTTTGCAGTTGGACAATGTCACTCCAGAAGATTACCATGAGTGTGAGGATATGCTCGATACTTTCACGCTGTCCTACCCTACCAACATCACCAAAATCGACAAGTTAGACAAGGCGAACGATCTATCGATCAATATCATCGGTTACCGCCATGAATCGGAGTTACACCCATTTCGTGTCTCTAAAAACTTGGATGGACTACTGGTCGAACTTTTCTATCTGTACAACGACGATGATCATGATTCGGAGGTCTTAAGCACTCATTACTGCTCCATTACAGATGTAGCTGCTTTATACGCTATTGAGGTTCGGGCTCTAATGCCAAGTTCTTTTGTTGGAGCTGTTTCGCAGGTTTCTGAGGAGAGTGGATGCTCATGGCCCATAGGAAAGAATGCGTCAAAATTAATCCAGTTCAAGCTATTAGATTCAAGAAGCTAAGAGAAAACTCTCTTGCATTCAAGAACTGTAAACGTTAAAACCCTTTCCCCTACATCATGCCTCCTTCGATTTTGAATGCCTCCTTCGCCCCATCCAACCAGTTAACCTGATGCTTCGACGAGTTCAACCAATAAAATCCATCAACACCTTTCTTGCAGTTTCGGCTACATTCTAGTGGGGCACGATTGGAAGATTATAAGTCACAAGTACCACTTGGGAGAAGACGCGGTCGACGTATTTTATAAATGTATGGAAAAAGCAGCTCAATATTACGCAAAATTTCTGAAAAATGCAAAAACCGCTCAACCTTACCTCATCCGAAGAAACTGATGTCAAGAATGCTAGTGTGCGTCATTATTGCGGGAAAGCCCTAAAAAGTGTTACCAGAAAACAAAGATTGACGGGGAATATAAAATACGGCTCGTCGACAATAAAGTGAAGGATCATTGTCACATCAGCGGTAAATACAGAGGAGCTGCTCATTCACATTGCAACCTAACCGCTCAAGAACGAAAAACATAAAACGAAAAACATTAACGTCGTGTTCCACAGCCTAAAAGGGTACAACATGCACCTTCTGGTACCAGCAGTGCACAAGTTTCTGATAAACATAGATGTTATCGTTCGCAACAGCGAGAGGTTTCAGACCATAACGATTAAGGATGATGTCAGCAAGATAAACCTTTGCTTTATAGATATCATGAACTTCTTAAACGCTTCTCTGGATACTCTGGTAAAGAACCACACGAACGACAATAGCGGCTTCCCTATCCTCGAGGCGGCTCTAGACTTTGGACAGAGATCCACAGGGTTTACGGAGGATACCTTCCGGGAAAAGGCACTGAACATGGTACCCCAGAAGAGTGTTTACTCGTACGAACATATAAGCGACATGTCCTTTTTCGACGAGGAAGATTTACAATCGAGACACTCGTTCTACTCCCAGTTGAAAGACGGGATGTTGGTGGGAGATGAGTACGTGTGGGCGCTAAACCTCTGGCTAAGGATAAAATCGAAGGTTTTCCGTACGTACCATTAGATATACCAAATGACCAATGTTTTCCTGCCCGCCAAGGTATTCTTAGGTTTCCGGAAATTGTGCCTCGAAAACAACCAGCTTGACCCCCTGTTATTACATCTCCACTCCAAGGTTCGACAGCTGGGCAGCTCTCCTTAGGATGCAAGAGCCCGAGTTGGAGCTATTCACGGTCGTCGGGAAGCACAATCTCATATCTTCCGGCACCAGAGGCAGAAATTCATTCACTGGAAAGAGGCATTAGAAAGCCAATAACAAATACCTTCCTCTTTACATCCATAGGAAACCCTCCCTACACATAATGGACTGGGATATGAACAACATCTACGGTGTCGCCATGTATGTTCATTTCCCCTACGACGAGTCCGCTACCCAACCAGGGAGGAGATTAGAACTTTTGACTTAGACACCATACCGGATGATGCCGACGTGGGGTATATACTGGAAGTGGACCTCGAATACCCCCAAAGAATTGCACGGCATACACAACGATTATTTACTATCTTCGGAGAAGATCAACATTGGAAAGGAGCTGAGTTCCTCTTCTTCTTTGAATCTGGCAGAAGATTTAAACAACAAGATAAAGTCCTCTTCCAACACCAAACTCGTCCCAAACCTTCTGCACAAGAAGTACATCCTTCACTACAGGAACTTGAAATTCTACCGCCGACACGGACTAGTACTTAGGCGTAGCTGAAGAGTCTTGGCCTTTAACGAATGACCGTGGATGAAATCGTAAGAAGTAACCGCTCCTTTTTTAGTAAAGACTACTTCAAACTGCTGAAAAATTCGGTGTTTGGAAAAACCATGGAGAATAAGCAAAGTTGCCTCGACATGAAGCTGTGTACCAATGAGAAAACGGCACTGAAATCATCTCCCAACCACACGCTGAATCCTTCAAGATCCTTTACAAAAACCTAGTGCAACCCAACCGCCGCGTTCGTAGCACGCTGTGCGATTTTCTAACCTACTCCGAATTCACCATACTGGAACTCTCCAAACTCTTCATGTTCGAATTCCATTATGAGTACATTCGGCCAAAGTACGAATACCGCGCCAAACTCCTGTTCACAGATTCTGACAACCTCTGCTACGAAATCGAAAAGGCGGACGTATATCGAGACATGCACGCTGACAAAGATTGTTTCGACACGAGCAACTACCCGTCGAATCATTCCCTCTTTTCCTGCGCAAACAACAAATGTTGGGGAAAATGAAAGGCGAAATAGGCACCGTCCTCATCCTAGAGTTCATTGGACTCAGGTCTAAAATGTACTCGATTAAACCAGTGAAAAAAAGAGGATGTCAAGAAGGCCAAAGATTTCGAAAACTTGTTCGTGAAGAAATATTTGAGCTTCGGTGACTACGAAGTGCCAGAAATTCCACGGCACCTCCGTAGAAGGGAAGCTTAGCCAAGATTTCCAGCATCAGCCACAAACTGAATACCGTTAGAATATCCAAAGTCCTCCTCTCGCCTTACTACAATAAGAGGTATATCCTAGACAATGGCGAAGATACTCTAGCCATCGGTCACCACTACACCGCTGCTTGGGACGAATACATGGACGATTTCGACTCAGGTGTGGACGTGATGAGCAACGAGGAGGGAGAGGAAAAACTGTCCCTCTTGTTGGAAGAGAGAGAAGCGCAAAAATTGACCGAAGCAAAAATAGCCAAGGAGAACGAGAAGGCCGTCCGCAGGTTTGCCGTATTGGAAAACCGCTGGAGAAAGTTGAACGATTTCGAGGTGTGGAAGAAGGAGATTGGAAAGAAAGAATCTGCCAGTAAGAAAAAAGCTTGCACGCTAGAAACGGAGGCATGGAGAGAAGATAGGTTAAAGAAAGATTCCACTAGTACAAGTAAATGCCGCGTGCAGGAAACAGAAACACAGAAAGAAGATAGGTTAAAGAAAAATGCAGCTACTAAAAGAAAAGCTCAAGCTCAAGAAACGAAGGAACAAAGAGTGACTAGACTAGAGAAAAAAGCCACTAGCAGGATATAAACTCAAGCTCAAGCGACTAGAAAAAAAAGCTGCTATTAAAAGAAAAATTCTAGAAAACGAAACGGAGGATGAAAGAAAAATTAGATTATGAAAAAAACGAGCTCGTGAGTCCAGATTACGATGATCTCCGAGCCACATGGATTTAGGCCTAATGGGGAAACCACGTTAAAAAAACACGCCGCATGCTTTACCTCCTGGGTGGTGTGGAAAAAAGCAATGTTATCATAACTT
>JAHWFP010026230.1:3645-27574 GCA_023313725.1 Lithobius niger
CCAAACAATCTGTTTTCGTCTTGTTTCATTATACTGATCCTCTACACTTCTTTATTTCGTAGGTCAGCACCAAACAATCCGTTTTCGTCTTGTTTCATTATCCTGATCCTCTACATTTCTTTATTTCGTAGGTCATCGCCATGAAACTGCTTGCTCTTGTTTTTCTGTGCGTTTTTGCAAAGGTCCTTGGCGTGTCATGTCTTCCAAGAGCAGAAGACGAAGAAGTTTCCGAAGCTATGAACTCTGTGGTGAAGGCCAATCCCATGTTGAGAGAAATCCGTGAACGAGCCATTGCAAATCCCAACAAAGGTCTTTTCCAAGTATTTCAAGAAAAATTAGACAGGCCCATTCCACTATCTGGATCTCAATCACGTTCATCCCTTGAGATGCGACAATCTCAATTGACATTCTTAGGAGTTGTTAAACTTATCGTGCCCTACCTACTACAACAACTCATTCCGGCAAAAGAATTACAAACCTGGGTGACTAATCTCGTTATGGGCCTTTTAAACGCAATTCGTTAAGATAATCATCTTCTTAAAGTGTAGACAATATTAACGGCAGCACACTACTGTAAGCAGACTAGCAATTCAGGTGGCAGTGATCAATCTTTCACCTACAAGACGCCAAACGTATGGACCTTACGAAATCAATTTCATCAGTATAGTAATGAAGACTCAATTCACGAAAAGTGAATCTGACGCACTCCTACTCGCCTATATTTTAGAAACCTTAATTTTATTACTAAGGAGAGGAGCAGAGGAAGTATACAGAGTCAAGCTGGATAAAGACCGCTAAAAATTATTTTGTTTTAAATGAATTGTTTTGTTTTAAATAAATTGTAAGACGAAGGTTAGAAAATTACTAGCTGATTGCCCATTAAAAAATTTGACACGAAAAAACACTTTATCGCTACTGATGCACATATCTGAATGAGGACGCTGAAGTATTACGTCATCAGGAAAGGGGGTACGGTCGGTTGATGACGTAAGCTCCGTTATCCCAGCAAAAGGGTGGAAAAAACGTCAAAAAAAAAAACCAGTCCTCAGAAAAACACTGGGAAATACAGAGAAAGAACCCCCTCTTGGGAGGGGGGGGGGCAAGTTGGAAATGACATAATACTGGAGGGGGTTGGGCAATTGATGACAAGTGATGACGAGGAGGGGGAGGTTAAAAATGGCCAATTTATTGATGACGTAATACTTGAACGGCCCCAATAAACTATTGCCACTAAAACTTGGTGGTAACTTCGTAGTAATAGTAACTTGGTGGTAATATCAATTATCAATTCTATAATGTGTAGCGTTAGGAGATAATTATACGTAAAATTAATAAGAGAAAATAAGAACAATTATTTCTTCTGTTTGATAGCTTTAGTGCTTTTATATCCGGATTACTCAGCATTTTTCCCCAAAAAATAACGATTAAATCTTGAATGATTCTGACGTAAACTGTTTGCTTTGTCAAGTGCTTCACATTTGACCAAATTGCGTTTTCAAATCGAGAAAAGTTTTGTTTATCGCTTCATTTTATCAGTTCCATTTCATTAACTACATTTTTTTTTTTATTTGTGTATTTTATTGTGTGTTGTTACAAATAATAACGCTGTAATGCACAAAAGAACGAAAATTTCTTTTGTTTTTTTTGTATCTCTCTAAACGTTCAATAATTTTTTTTGCATTTTGGTATCTCGCTATGGTTGATAAATACTTTATAGTCTGGTGTCTCTCTCTAACGGCGGTTACAGGCGGACCACAAAACGCGCCACAATCGCAGACGCCATCTTTGGCGTTTGTGGCGCGCTTGTGGCGTATAAAAATAGTAATCAGTGGCAAATCAGGTATGGGATCTCACACACGCACACGCTTTCACACGCTCTGGCACGTTTCTGTGTTTGTCGGTAGGTCTCTCTAATCCAAATGGTTCTGTGTGAAAGGTGCCATCGATTCCGACGCGATAGTACAACGGCACAAAAACTATCGGAACCATAACCTTTGACGTTAAACGTTGCGAAACTTTCATTGTCCTATTGGACGCTCATCAGGGAAAATAAAGTGCAAGTTCCGACGACCCCCACAAAAAACATTGCTTCCAGTAGTGGTGTCGCTGTCTTCGGGAGTGAGAGTTTTGGCAGGCGCGCCGTCCCTCACGTCTTCCGTGATAACTTGAGAAATTTGTAGGGCTCTGTTTGGTATTTTACAGTCACGCTTTACAATTTTTTAGGCAACTATCTTACTGTTTTAATTCGGTGATCAATTAACGTAAATCCTTTGCAATTTGATAGCATTTGATTTCAGAAGCTGTGATCGCAACTGAATTACTGGTAAACGATCATAATTCAGCGTGTCGTAGACAGACAGAGCCCCCTCTGATCAAGCTTTGTTACTAATGCGTTACGCGTGTGGCAAACGAACAGAGCAGTGACACAAGGTAATTATCATTGAATACAACTCTATGCTGGAGCCAGTTACTGGGATAGCTGCAAGGGTCACTGGAGGGGGAAAAGAAGGGCGTCTTAAGGTGCATCTTAACGGGGCGCTTTTACGGACGGATGACGCGTGGTGCTTGCATTTCGGCACTTTTTCATAGCGCGCCGTGTAGTTGCACCGGCAGCAAAATAAGCCCCGCCCATTTTAAGCGCGCCAGTAGCGCGCGTTTCACAGCAGCTTGCAGCAGCACGAAAGCGCCCCGTGGAAAAACACCGCAACATCAACAAACTCGAAGCGCGCGCTCTTTTTGCCGTGTTGGAGCGTGCCGCGTGGGAATAGAAATCAGTCTATGAAGACAATGCTGTTAAGAGTGGATTTCTTAGGCATATAACGCGCGATTTTTGTCGATTTGTTGGCAGTTGCTGACATTTTCAAGCAAGTGGAATCTTTATTTTTCGATTACAGCCTCGCAGCATAAGGAATTGGAGAAAACAACGGTTTTTTAAGCCTAAGAAACCCGCGCTCAAAGCACTGCCTTGACTAGAAATGCCGTTGTCTAACCCTCCATTTTAATCGAGTGCCCCTTGCAACTATCTCTCTTGTAGCCAATACGACGTCACATGACGCTGCTCCATTAAAGTGGATTACATGGTACTGAGAGAACGTGTTTGAAATTAAAGAAGCCATTTTGGGACAAACGTGTTTACTGCTTACATTTTGCTTAGACTCAGTGGCGTAGTTACAGGGTGGCAAGGGTAATGTTACCGGCCCCCAGCCTCAGGGCCCCCCCCCCCCCACCAACTGACTGGAGTACGAAAAAGTGGTCCCTATTTTCAATGTAACAGAAATTTTAAAAATAAATTAGAAAAAGTGCGTTTTTTATGGGCCATTCTGTACACTGTTTTAAGGATGGGGGGACAAGGGTCAATTTGTCACCGACCCGACCTAACGTAGCTACGCCACTCCTCAGACGACAAACGCGGAGTACTAGCAGGGGCTAACTACCTATCCGTTCACTAATAATTTTTTTTTTCTTTTCATAACCGGATCTGAAGCGTCTATATGGATCTCAGGCGTCAGCTGGATCACTTTTTTGGCCGGATAGGTTTTGCTTGGCTGGATAATTTTTTTGGTTCCGGGTTTCTAATGTTATACGTTTAGCCTCAGCGAGCGAAGAATAAGAAAAATTGAAAATCATCATTTTTTTTGGAATCTGGAATATCCGTGTAAAAAAAAGTTATATGCTGCCCGTTCGAGAACTGGTTTGGAACCGGGGAGTGACACTCGCAATTTCTACCCAGACGGCCTTGGTTTGAAGAGCCGAATCTCGTTAATCTCTTTAAGGGCGCGTTTACCCAAAGACTCGCCTTTGCATTACAGCAGCTATAATTTAATCGCAGTGGCAAAGCGCTATTGCCATGGTAACGACGCTACCTGGATTAGCTAAATCCGACATCGGTTGAGCAACTGCTTGTTATTAAACAATTTGCGGCAGTAAGATAAAGAATTCCTCCTGACTGAACAATTTTACTAATTGCTTCTAAACTCAATTATAGACTTGTTTCGTTGCGATGTGGCAGAGCTAAAACCGCCGCCATGTTGGAAATTCAGGTCATTTCTAGATTCTAGCTGCGAGAATACAAAGGCGAGCCGTTGCGTATACGCGCCTTAAGCCTGCTTCAACGCTCTTCCTTACTAGTTCCGGGTTACTTTCGCCAGGCGCAGCACGAGTAGTGTTATTCACAGATGTTTATTTGGGATAAACCGACACAACATAATTTATAAACTAAGTTTTCCGCAAAAGTAACAACGATCATCCGTACAACAACTGGTTGCAAATGTAGCATCTCAGAACGAGTGGTGTAACGGTGTGCAGAATTATCTTGGAGGCCTATTATCTAGTAAAAGCCTATACAGCTCAATTTTTCACGAAAGTTCTCGAGAGAATAATCACGCCTCTCGTTTGACAACTGGTCACATGGAGTTGCCACTCAGAACAAGGGATGGAACAAGAGAGTTACTTTCTGAAAGAAGACTACAGCCTTGAGTCCTGCTTTCTGAAGACCTATGCACACAACTTCTACACGACTTTTATACTAGTAGTACACACTGAGCATACTGGGTCGCGGCAGTGTGCACACTCTTTCCAGAAGGTATACTAACACCAGACAAGTCGTGCGGAAACTGAGCTAGTGCACACTAAGTTATTGGTGTCTACTGCAGAGATGGGATGGGTGAATTTTTTGGTCCCACGACCCACTGAACCGCTTTGGTTTTTAACCCACAACCCAAGTTACCCATGATGTGCTAACCCATTCCAACCCACTGACTCAACTTAACTCACTAACCCAGTGGTGTCGTTGCACTGCAGCACAGTATGTGCGTCGACTGACAGTTCTGGTTGGTGGTGCATCGTTGCTACGAAGCGTGGTTCCCCCACAGTTATGATGATTCCGTACAGCCAAAGGTTCCACTGCTAGATGTGTCTGAAAATATTAAAAAAAAAAAAAATAAGCACAGTAGTGCGCATTAAATGCTAAAAATCACGGATCAAGTGCAGAAGAAGGTTCAAAGGCTTCTAACGAAAACAAAATAAACACTGAATGAAAAGGATCAGGATAATGGCAGATACACTCAATAAATTTTGTATGTTAAAATTAAAAACGTATGCATTGCTGGACGGAGACCCATGGCACCCCGGACCCCTTACGAACACTTGTCTGCTTGTTGACACCGTTATTCCCACCTCCCAAAGATAAAAGGAATGTAAAGGAATGGACTGCTGCGGAGGTTCGCATTGAACTTGAGTCATTCTTGCTACTATGAGCAATTTGTTCGATCTCCTGTTTTACTGCATAGTCATTTACACCTACTTTCGGAATTGTTCTTCTCAACTTTGGACAGTGTTCTGTGGATGTGTACGCAGCCTGCGTCTTTGCCTCAAGTGCCAATAGAGGTACAAGTGTGGCTCTCAGCCTTTGATTGGCTGACGGACAACTCCACGCAGCAGTCAAATGGAAGAATATGAAATTTTTCGAAACGAGTCAATCACGCATCTGAGGCTCTGCAGTGTGCCCGCAGGCTGTATTTGACACATTCGACGATGGACTGATGGACAACACGGTATTGTGTGACATGGCCTTTGAAAGGAAAATGAATCAATAGCAGATTAATTATCATACAGAATTTAGTGCAGAGGCGATGTTAATCGATGCTGTTGACGAATTCGTTCGTCCATTAGGCATTTCCTTCAACCATGCACTCCCGCAGTCCACGCAAGTGATGGCCCGGATATGTGCACATTCATAAAGTTGTAAATTGTACATTGCAATAAAGAGTTTGTTGCTGCTTGTACACAGTTAGGTTTCATGTATACAGCTAAGCTAGCCCTAACTCGTAGACTAACGTAAAATTCGTAACACACGTCCATACAATGACGGTATCTTCGAGCAGAGAGATACAGCACATGCTTAACAATAGCGCGTTGTCACACCACAGCCAACAGCATATACACGAACACGTAAAGGGTTCACGCCATTTCTTAACAAAGTGTCCCTTTTGTGTCCAGGCTGTTTGACACAAGTAGGACTCACCAAACTTTGTAAAATTGGAAAAATTGTTGCAGGTACGAGGAATCCAGGCCTGTTGTCCTGCCAGACAGCATCTTTGCCTCATTTTGACATTGGAGTTTTTGTGTGATGTATCTCTTGGTTAAACTCGTCCTCCTGGATACTCATCTGCTGTCTCGTCTGGAGGGAAGTATTCAACCAGATGTCCATGTAATGTTCATACAGTACCTTCCTAAAGCACCGAACAGAGCAAACAGAACGTACCACTGTTAGAGACAGTTTGGCTCCAAACTTGGCCTCGCGCGTGCGTAGTGATGTTGCGTCAGCCGTTCAGTACCTTCCTAAACTACAGGACTGCTCAACAATCTCAGCCAAGTATTCGATACGTCATACCTTCACCGCAACCAGACCTGACTAATGGATTTGACAAGAATTGGCTAATAGATGTGACCCGGCAAGAGCAATGGCAAATTTCGAACCATCTCAAGGAGGTGGTTTTGTTGGGGTGGAGGTTTGAGCATGTGCGAGGGAACAGTTTTAACGAAACAGATTCATCGGCGACGATGTTGGCGTCGATCAAACAGCATCAAAACGGATATTAGCAGGGAATGAGCCAAACTGTCACCAACAGTGGTGCGTTTGGTTCGCTCTGTTTGGTCGTTTAGGAAGGTACCGATAGTTTACCCTCTGGAACCGGTTGCTATGAGTGTCCTGGGTTCAGTCTACCTTGACTGGAGATTGTAATTAGCAGTGACTTCTTTTACAGATCTGAGGGTAAATTTTTGATGTGGGGTAATAGCAGTCTCAACCTCTTGGTGTGCCACTTGCCTAACTTGAGAAATGGTCACCTGGTGTTGGTCTATGCCGCTGGATCATTGGTTCCATTATGTAATACAGTTGGCATCATCTTCATCTTGCTTTACTGGCTCAATGTACACATCTTTGGTGTCAGCTCTCTGACTGCATTAACTACCTCAAGCACTTCAATCTGTACTTCATCAGGCATTAGGTCACATACTCGTACACTGTGGCTCTTTACACACACACCTCTGGCATATCGTCCAAGTTGCTTTTCGGTGGTACGAAGATAATCGTCTGCAGGCTTGACATCTCTATTTTCTATAACCATCATGCTCGGACAACCACACGCAGCAGGCCTTCTTGTTAGTTTCATGACTGACCAGCAAACCAACGCTTACTCTGTCGTGCAGCTACCTTCTCGTTTGCTCGATATCCTGACTGAGGCCTTGCAACCGATTCTGCGGAATGAAGCGATGCTGTTGAGCATGTCACACAAGCTCTTTAGCGTTGCAAAAGGCAACAGACTGCGGAATTTCACCCCATAAGAACTTGGGCAAACTTCCTCCTACTGATATTGTGCTCACCTTGTCCGTGATCGCCCTGTTAAAACACTCGGCACCTCCGTTTTCTTGGGCCATGTTAGGATGTAGCAGAATATTCTTTGCACCTTCTTTCTTCTTAAAATATTCTTCAAATGCCCTCTCACGAAACTGAATGAGTTAATTATGATATTTCGTTGCTGGAGCAAATAGGCAGAGAAGAGTCCAGAAGGGCCACTTACACTCACCCAAACAAAAATATTAAATAAAATTCATTCGCCATTATTGGTTTGAAGCGCTTTTATCCTTCATCCAGCCTCAGCTTTGTTCCACATTATGTTTGCAGGAAACTGACTGTATGACGCCACATTTCCTTACACTACGAGTGCAAAAACATGTGGTTATCACACTTGTAGAGTCTACACAGGTACTGTTTGAGTCTACGAGTGGGATATTTACGTGCTTTTTTGCACTCGTAGTGGAAGGTAACGTGGCGTAATCCAGTTAGTTTCCTGCAAACATAATGTGGAACAGACTATACCATAGTAAAGACTTCACTCTTATTCTCGGCGCAAATATATTCACGCATCATTGGTAAAATCGTCCAGAAGATTGACACGGTATTACTCTCCCTTGTGGGTTGCAATAGGCTTCAACCCACAGATGTCAGTGTGGATCAAGCTCAGCCAATTCAGCCGGATCCAGTCGCCAATTCAGCTGGATCCAGTCGCCAATTCAGCCGGATCCAGTCGCCAATTCAGCTGGATCCAACCGCCGATTCAGCCACCTCCAGCTGCACAAAACTTTAACTTTAGTCAAAGCAAGCCGTGTTGCCCAATGACTGTACTGCGTCACAGTAAATAAATACAATTTTATCATAAACAATATAAATACCGAAAGTTAGTTTTTTTATAACGTAAAAAACTATAATATAGCAACTGTGAGGAGACGTATAGTACACAACAAGCAAGTAAACTTAACTGCAAAAATGTTATATGGGTAACAAAGCATGCTATGAGGAAGAATTTTTCATGCAGTGATATCATGCAGATAAAACAAAAAATGTAAAAACATGGAAACAAATCAGGCAATAGTATTAGCCTACACAAATATGGTAGATCACGCTGTTATAAGTACAACGATTAATAACTAATATTTACAAGCACAAGCACTGTAAAGAAGTTTCACCCTTCACAATAGACACGGCAAAAAAAAGTATTTGCAAAAAAAAAGGCCAGTCTACATTAATAAAAACGAATTGCAGTGTTTTAAAATGGCCACCCTACCCAGACGAACACCCGTCTAATAATACCAGTAACAATGCTGCGTTGATTGTGAACAACATCCGGCCACCCGTTCATAATAACAGTATTCTATTATTGTAAACGGAATGATTGTTGGCACTAAACTAAAAACTGATTGTTGTCAGTCAACTGAAACAATGGTTAAAACAATGCTTCAGTTCAGGTATATGCATCTTTATATTAAATCGCTGGCTAGAGGTTCTGTTGTTGTAGACGATTAAAATAAAAGGATTAGTGAAACCATAGGAGTAGAGTTGTGTTTGGCGATGTAACAATCTCTATCTTGCCTACGTTGGATACGTCATAAACAATATAGTACAGGACTTACCATTTACAGAAACTTCCACCGCCATGTAAACATCATGCTCGTCTTCGAGCGGAACAACCAAAACTTAATGGCGGCGAAGGCGGCTTGGTCAGGCGGAAGTAACAGACGCGCTCTGAATTATGGCATAAGTCGCGAGTCACGCAGTCCATCAAACACTACGCACGTCGGCTAATGCATTTGAGCTGTGAGTTGCTTATCCATCCAAACACAACTCTACTCCTATGGTGAAACTCGGTTAAAGATTGAAAAAAAAAATGACAAACCCGCCGAGCTAAAAGTTTCGACGTTGCTGTACAAAGGCGTATTTATTTATTTACGGTGAAAATATGCATATGAAAGTGCATGGAGTCCGGGTCAGGGTCCGGGTTATCCCGTGCTCGCAAACTGAAAACGTAACTTTTAATGGATAAAACAATGCTTCACGTATATATAACATTGACTGAACAGAAAACGCGAAAAAAAGCATTAGAGCTCGAATCCCCATTCTCACACCTATGAAGGTACACGAATAAAAACGGATTAGAGTTCACTCGAACGCAACGAACTATAATTTGAACTCCAATTCCAGGGAACAAGGAATGGTTTTATTCATTGGTTATGTCAGACGTCTGTTTGTACGTGTTTTAGATTTTCGTTGTGTTTCGTTGTGTGTGATTTTCGTGGTATTTCATGCTGTGTTTCATGTTTGTTGTATTTTGTGTGCGTATTTTATTTGTGTGAAGTATCCAACCGTTTTCTTTGTTTGATTAGCGATGTACATGAATACGTGTGTATGGAGACTGGCATGTCACAATTCTTGTTCCCTGGAATTGGAGTTCAAATTATAGTTCGTTGCGCTCGAGTGAACTCTAATCCGTTTTTATTCGTGTACCTTCACAGCTGTGAGTATGGGGATACGAGGTCTAATACTTTTTTTCTAAACGGCGAAGCCGTTTTTTGTTCAGTTAAGTTATTGGCTTTTTTCGCTTCCATTTTATTGTAATTGCTACGGTTTGGTCTGTCATGTGTTGGTATGTCCACTGTCACACCCAATTTTGTTTGCGAAAAAACGAAGCATTAGAAATGCGTATTTCTGTTCAGGTACTGCCCAAGCTTTACCCCACGTTTGTTTTTTGATGGCAACACACTAGCGTATGTCTAGAGTTAGCATGTGTCAGCTGATGGGTAGTTGATTCTGCATTGTTGCAAGTAGATGCAGTATTATGGCAAACAATCGCGGAAACAATTCAACTAGCTTCCGGAAGCCTGCATCGAAGAAGTAAATAAATCAGTCAGTCATGTCGGCCGTCCAATTTTGAAGGCCTCAAATTTATAGACGTTGCACCATGCAGTTTAAAACTGAAAGATTAAAGCGAAAACCAAGACCATTTCATTTTGGTTCTCGACAACGATTGAATATATTTAACGGAGCCGCAACCCGCAGCTACCACGACAATGTTACTTACCCCGTGCCCGAGCATCGTTGCATCTTGTTCGAGTAAGCTACAATTCGATCTTGTGCACCTCACCTATTGTTGCCCCATTGTTACATGTTGCAGCATTACATTCTGGGCCCCCGCCGCAGCCGCCGCCGCCTGTCTAATTGTCTGAAATTCTCGTGCGCAAACGAACCCTAATATGCACGGCCTGCCGGCCGTGTAAATTAAACCACTGGCTAAAGGTTCTGTCGTTGCAGATGACTGAAATTAAAGGATTAGTGAAACTCGGTTGAACATTCAACAAGATGACAAAGCCAGCGGGCTAAAGATTTAGACTTTGCTGTACAAAGGCGTATTTATTGATTTCCGGTGTACAAGGGCGCATTTATTTACTTCCGGTGGAAATATTCGTATGAAAATGCATGGAGTCCGGGTCAGGGGAGGCGCTGATTGAGTGATCGAAGCGAACGAAAATCAACGTTTGTTAGACAGAGTGATAAAAAATACATAGACGACATATACACGGCATACACGCGCTTCCACTACAAACACATGACAGCGCAAACCATCTCAATGTTATAAACACAATCCGTGCCCCACCCTTAACTGTTTGCTAAAGGTTCTGTCGTTATGGACAATTAAAATAAAAGGATTACTAATAATCGGTTAAATATTAGAAAATAAATGACAAAGCTCGTGGGCTAAAGGTTTCGCCTTTCCGTAGCAGGGGTGGTGCTCATTGAACAAAAATCAGCGTTTGTTAGCCAGTGAGCACAAAAATACAAACACATGAGAGAGCAACCCGTCTCAATGTTGCAAATACTGCATCAAACACCACCCGTGCGCAGAACGGGCTTCAGCTAGTATATCATAAAAATGGGCAGTCATGCAAAGATATGAACAAAACAACTAATGTCAGTATGAAACGGGAATGATGGAAAGTTGGCAAATGAAAAGGAGGACTCGGTATGGTCCTAATATGCCTGTCAAGACGTATTTTTGACAGAGTTAGTGAAGGGGCTAGCAGCTTTAGACTCGAAGGGGGGAATTCACTATCCCGTTGAAAAGAAGTTTTTAGCGCTGTTATTTTTAGATTTGTTTCGGAAATAGTTTAAATTAAGGGTAAAGAGTTGGTAGAGGGGAGTTCCATTAAATCTCGTACGCAATATCGTTAAAAGATTTTCTCATAAAAATCTGCATTAAATAGAATAAATAGAAGGAAGGGTAAGTGCTTGAAGTCTTTGTCATATCTAGACATCGCGCCAAGTTAGGCAACAAACATCACAACAAACATCACATCAATTCAATTGTCGAGGTTGTAAACCATTGTAGCGCGACGCCATTGTGTCAGTGTCTTATAACTTGAAGCATAGTTGGGCACATTTCAGGTACTTGGGGAAAAATAATAATGCGGTACAATAGCTTAAACTGTGTTGAAATCGAAAATTAGCTCGTGTAGGAATGCCAGCTAAGCTGCTTTCAATGCAAATTCTGACTCTCAATAACGTTGTATCATCGTCCCCCTGGCGCATGCCGATTTTGGCCGTGATCCGAGCACTTTAAAATGTGTTACTAGTACTAGCTAGCTACTCCGCTCATCCCCATGTTAATTTCCATTGGGTGGTTATTCATCGATACCGAAATAACGGGAAGGCTTCCAGCTATGAAATTGGGCTAATGGGTGCAGTACAGTACGAACTACGTACCTTTAATGGTTTGGAGCCTGGGGGTGTAACGGGAATGGCGTGGGAGGGCGCGTAAGTACGACAATATTGTTATAACCATTTAAGTATTGTCGGCATCGTCTGTCATTGGACGGCCAAAGTTCGGATCACGATAAATTTAAACAACGTTGCAAAGAAACTGTATTCACGTCCGATTCACGAAAAATAAACCAACTCTAAAAACAAAGTCAAAAACTGAAATAAACCGACTGTAATAACAAAGTCAAAAACTGGTAAAGAGGCCGCCAAGTTTAGAGTGGTTCGGCCCTTCAAAGGAGTGATATCAACACACCAAAACTAACTAAATAAATCAAATTACAACACAATTAAAATAAAACCAAAAAACCTATAAAGAGGTGACTAAGTTGAGAATGGTTCGGCCTATTGGCAAAAGATAGTAGCAAATTGTTGAAAACCAATTTCTTGTAGAAGTGGCACTTTATTACACATCTGCACGGTAGTGGATTTGAGTCAATACACAGTTAAACAAAAACGAGTGATATCATATCAAAAACCAGAACTGGTAAAAGGGGCCGCCAAGTTCCGAATGGTTCGGCCCTTCAAAGGAGTGATATCAGCACACCAAAACATTCGCCTACTTTATCGCACTGAATAATACTTTGGACGTCAAATGAAAACTTGAACATTGCTACCGAAAGTAGCAATGTTCTAGTTTTCATTTACCCTTCGAACTATTAAGCGGTGCGATTAACTTGACGAATGTTTTGTCTGTTCATATCACTCTTTTGAAGGGCCGAACCATTCGGAACTTGGCGGCCCATTTTACCACCTTTGTTTTTGATATGATGGCTTATTACGTAGATGCAAATGAGTTTTATGTAGAGATGTTTTGACACATTCTAGTGCAGTAAGATGTTTCACCAAGTTGGGGGAAACCACAAGGTGTTACCATATTCAAAAATTGGTCTGATTTGCGAGATAAAGCTTAAGGTAGCCTTCTGGTGAACAAGGGGCAATAGTCCGGTTGATTAACATTGTCAGCGCTGTGGCCTTCTTAACGGTAGCAGAAATATGAAATTAAAAGGTTAGGTCAAGATCATTATTTTGTAACATCAAGGTATTGCATATACTTTTAAAGTATGAGGAAGTATGAAATTTTTCGAATAACATGTGTGAATTTCATTTTTCTGCTGTACTTCAGTACGAAGGACTTGTTGGGGTGAATGGGCATGCACCAAGTCGACGACCAGTCTGCCATGCAATTAGTTCAATTCCCGTTTTTGTATCATCTGCATATTTAATCAATTTAGTATTGACTCGGTGACTCATCAAAGTCAAGGAAATATAATAAAAAAAAGAAGTGGGCCCAGAACTGTTCCCTGCACTACTACGCTAGTAACTCATGCAGAATGGGAAGAAAGAGTACAGACCACGGCCCTATACGCTCACGGTTACCTCACTGTGGTGAAATCCATTTACCAATTATTCAAAAATGCAAAAGTTTCAGTTTTTTTAAAAGGAGGGTATGTGAAATGTCTTCAGATAGAGGCAGAGTCGACAGGAATGTCGTTATCGAGGGCCTCTTCTGAAACACCATGATAGAAATAGAATAGATCAGTGACACGACGTAGTATTATTGTATATAACTCTATGCTGGAGCCTTAATGGGTTAGCTGCAAGGGGCACTGCAGAGAGAAACAGAACGGCGTCATACTGAAGCCGATGCTGTGAAGAGTGATTTTATTAGACCTAAAACGCGCGATTTTTGTTGTTGGAGAGAACAACGTTATTTTTAGCCTAAGAAATCCGCTCTTCCGTTGTTTTTCCCTCCAGTTTTATGTAGTGCACCTTGTAGTTATGCCCTCCCAAACCCATACTGGTGCCAATATGGCGGCAAATGTCACTGCTCTATAGTGATCGCGGAGTGTCCTTTATGGAAACCATACTAATTAGAAGAGATCAGCTCTTGCTCATTCAGGAAGGACAAAATATGATGTTTGAGCACAAATTCAAAGATTTTTGAAAGATAAGAGGTAACTCTAGGGCCCTTTTTTTTATATAGAGTTGTGGGAAAGCGGACATAAGCCATTCAGATAGGACATAAGAGTGATTAAGAAAGTAATTAAATAAGAAGAGATGGTTGGGATAAGTATTGTATTGACAATGTATTACGAAGAAAACGGAAATACCAGCGGGCCCCAGTGGCTGCCTCTGACTTTAGTCGAAGTTTAAGTTCAAGAGATGGTTACCGTTTCGCCAAAAAGAAAGCAGATTAACAGTTTTTGCCCCAGGGGTCAGGCCCGTTTCGCCAAATAACGCTCACAAAATTTTAGGCACACGAAACATTTAAGACACTTAAACACGAACATTTATAATACGATAATAGCCAAACTTTTATAGACAAATACCCGTTTTGCAGAATAATTTGTTTCAAATTTCGTGCTTCGCTCGCGCTCCCGCACTCGCTGCGGCTAAACACGTAACATCAGAAAACACGTCTAATCACAAATTACTTCCAATTAGGCATGCCTCTTTAACTTCTGCAATGTTAAATTTCTGAAGAATATTTTGATTATGTGAAACGGGATTCTGCAAAACGGGAATTCCCGTTTGGGAAAGGGTAACCATCACGTGTATAACTAACTATTCTTAAAAGAGAACCTAGGCATTGACGTAGTGACGACCAAGCATTCTAAACAATATTAATTTTAAAGTACACGTTTTTCCGTTCGTATTGCCAGTTTTCAAAACGCTAATAGGTCAAACGGTCTTATTCTACCACTGCTTGTCTCTGTTAAATGTTTCATTACATACAAATATAGTATTAAATTTCGTGTACGTAAAATTTTGTCAAATTCGTTTTGGCGAAACGGGAGTTCACCCAGGCGTTGTTTCTTGATAAATGGCCCACAATCTTCGCACACCAAAACCAGTTTAATTTCTGGCAAATAACTCCTTGCCTTGTTTTTAAAACATTTAAAACATAATAAGATGAAGGAGCAGACCTAAGCTGTCAACCGAATAGTTGGGCAGCTGACAGCTTAAAATGGTTTGTTCCTCCACTTTTAATGATTCAATTGCGAACAAGACGGGGAGTTTTTTGCCGAAAATTAAATTGCTTTTTGTGTATGAAGATTGTGGGCCCGCTGTTTTATCGGGAAACATCCGTTGAACCATTTGACATCGCCTACAAATTAATGTTGTAATCGAAGTTTAGTTTGGTTCAAGTTGTCGTGTGTGAATGCTAATGGAAGGATCATGGTGCGGCAAGGAAGATGTTTCATAATTGCCGGGTCGCCGTGAGTCTTCAAAGTAGGAGAAGAACGTAGTACATAGTATATGTCTGCCGTCGACTGGGATCCGAGACAAAAAGTGATGAAAAGCTGATTTTGTACGTTAAAGTTCTCAAATCATCTTCTGAATCGTATGTAAGTTGCATTTATGGTTGACATACTCTACTAAATAAAAGTCCTAAACACGGTGTATTTTTCACACCGTTGGACTATGTCTCACAATCGAAACCGAATGCTGTTCCTTTTGCCTTTTCCTCGGGTGGCACTGGTCACGAATTAGAACGTGTTACGAATTTAACGTTCCCGTGTTCAGAAAAGGTTGAAAATTGTTAGCAGTCCCCAGACATATGAATTCTCAAAGCCCGACATACACGTACTTGTAAACAGCGGGTCTCGAGGCAAAAGGAGGGTTACTCATTCCATAGCTAACAGCTGGGTACCTGCAGTTTGCTGTGTGGCTACCAAAACCTGAGGTTGACGGTGAAGAAGATTCAAC
This sequence comes from Lithobius niger, assembly GCA_023313725.1. Lineage (NCBI taxonomy): Eukaryota > Metazoa > Arthropoda > Chilopoda > Lithobiomorpha > Lithobiidae > Lithobius > Lithobius niger. The sequence continues at coordinate 19,508 of JAHWFP010026230.1, forward strand.
GAGTTGAATGTTCGTTGCTGTCAACTCCTATTGTCCGGGGTTGATTTTAAAGACACCCCTTTTTTTCCATCAAGGTAGGGTGACTGCTTACTGTTTTCATACTGCTTAAGGCCCCGTTTATAATATGGGTTTCGGCGCGTACGCGTGACGCTCGGCGCGTGAAACTAGTATTTTTTGCATGCTCAACGCTTAAGCGCGAGCATTTACAATTGTGGGGCAGGTGGGCCAACGCGCGCGTTTTGCTATTTTCAAGCGTCACGCGAATATCTACTGGACTTTGATCGGTGAGCGCCGAGCGACGCTCGTACGCTTAGTTGTTGCATGCTGGGATAGGGAAATGGCGGCATCAACGGATTCCAACGGCGCCACAAGAAAGGAAAACGTGGTGTGCTAAAAGGTTGAATGCTCAAAATAAACGGCTAAATATCTTAATTACAGTGACCTTGACCGGTATGGCATCGAAATGTGGAACAGCCTAGTTGGATCGGAGTAGCGGCCAGCATTAGCAAGCTCACGCTCCTGCTAACGCGTTTGATTTGGAAATGAAAGAGCGTTTTCCTTAGCTTGACGATGTCACGAGCGGGCCAAACAGACTGTCCACGCGCACTGCTTCGCTCATGAACTGGCGTATGCTTCGTAAGTCGAGCGTCACGCTTACGCGCAAGCGTTCATATTGTAAATGCGGCCTTTAAGATCAGGATCAAACTTAGTATTCACTTAAGGCCAGGGTACATGTCAGTCTACCACATTCCAACGTGGTAGACAGCGGCATATACACTACCCTTGCCTTCAGTGAATAGTAAGTTTGATCCTGATCTGAGAAGCAGTTTGAACGAAATCGTTTGCACAAACAGACAAACAGATAGATCAATGGAGTTTCAAGGTGAAGCAAAAAGCCAGCACCCACAGCTACTGGGTGCACGTACAACTCTTCTGCTACAGTGAACCAAATATTAATAATCCTTCCAAGTCCATTAAATCCTGCACAGGGGTTACGCTCAACTCCCTCGTTCTAACTCCCCAGCTATCATCCATATCCCTAACACAACAGCAAACACAGCTCCCGACCCCTTAAGAGTTGGATAAACGTCCCGCCTCCCCCTCCAGACCCCCAAGGGATTGAACCAATGGACGAACCGCCTTTCCATTTCCGCCGAACACGAGATGGCGCTCATGATTATTTCAAGGGCAAAAGGTCGCCTGTTAAGTAATTGCCTGCAACTACGGCAACAATGGCGGTCATCCGGAAAGAGAAGCATTTACTCTTAAACCCAACCACTTAAGGGATCCGTCCCGATCAAACCCTATAGGGAGAAGGGAAGATTCTCTAGCAACCTGATTCCTGACATGGTGGACAGTCTGGTAAAATGGGCCAACACAGGAAATTGAGAAAAAGGATTTATTTTGGCTTTTCATTCTATTTTTTTTTTCCTGGGAGAGGTACTTTGTAGAGGACCCTTTGGAATACGTTGTTCGTGGAAAAGTCTTGCGCTGACACTGCACGAATAGGCGACGCTTGGGCCCAACCGCAAAAACCAATGTGGAATAATGGACCACAGTTCTATTCTGTTGGTTTATGGATCGTGAGATATTTATTGTGGGAAGGGAGGGGGAGCGTTTATACAGTGAAGCTAGATGTTAAATTCTTAGACCGTGTCAAAACAATCTGCTGAAATGCACTTGCTAAAAATGTTTCCATTAACAAATGCCCTCCACGCAATACTTCGAAAACATCCAATTGTATCCAAACAACTCACAACTGTCAGAAAACTTGTCTCCAAATTTGATATTTGATATCACGCATACGACTTAATTGCTACACCAGCTATTCAGTACTTTGCAAAACCACAATCAGAATTCGACAAACTCAACAGAGCGTTCCGAATAGGGAAAGTGGCGGCATATCTCTGATGCGACTGATGGGTCATCAGACAACAGCCAACAGAATTGCTGGATTTTTTTTTCACGTTAAGCCCGTGTCAGACGAGAAGATTTTCACTCACGACAGGACTAAAAATCGGATCGGGAGTGTAAGTTGACTCGTGTGACATGGGGCAGACGACAAAAGTTGGGAGTAATTAAAGAGTCGTCAGGACTCGATGACCAGGCTAGGCTGCCAGCCCTCGGGCTCCCAACTTTTTCTCACGTGACCGATACCGATAGAGACCAATGGTGAACGCATACCACACATTCCAGAAAAGGGGTGAAGTTGGACATAAAGAGAGCAAGTGTTTGTCTCCTGAGTGCAGTCGGGAGTGGAGGAAATCTGCCCGTGTGACAACCAACTCCAAACACGACAAAATGTGGGGGAAAATCACTTCAGCCCTTAGGACAATCGTGTCGTGAGTGAAAGTCTTCTCGTCTGACAAGGGCTTTAGGTGTGTTGACTGGCACGGAAACCAGTTTCGCCCACAGGGAAGCTAGAGGGATGAGTCCTCCCTGACATCAACGGTCAAGCTTTAACAACACTCCATTCCAAGTCAAATTGTTTCCAACAGTCACGAGTTCCTGGGGATTGCATTGGTGGTCATTGAACACAATGATTGAGAGGGCAGCAAACTCATCCCCTCCCCCCCAAAAAAAACACTTTGTGGTAAAATAATAAAAAAAATGGCACAAACGTTTCACATGAATCAAAATGAAAGTTAACCCATACTCTGATTCACCTAAATCCACTGATACTCTACGAACAAACTAACACTTATTCTACTCTTGAATTCAACATGGACTATAGGGTGGAGTGTAGAAACCTTTTTTTGGAATTCCTCATTGGCTGAGTGTGGAAATGTTTCTCTTGGGCATCACTATGACACACACAACATTTCATCACTCTAGGGTCTTATCTTGAGGTGTCTCAAGGGCCTTCAAAATTTAACATTGTATTGTACGGCAATGGGTGGAACGACTAAACAGGCGAAAATGATGACATGACATTTTTAAAATCTACTTTTTTAAAGTTATTTCATTCGATTCTCTCAGGAACTACGTCAGCACTCCGTAATTTAGAAAAAAATTAAATTTTTATTAAAAACTGCGGGAATAATTTAGCGTCGAAAACTGGCCAGCATGGCCTTTTTGGCGATTTTGGCCCATAACTACTACTTGCGCTATTGCGCAGAAAAATTTGTTGGGGGAAAAATTATGGCTACTTTGCCTGGTTTCTAAGTGTTTCAAATGAGATAATGTCAAAATTAAATTTAAAACCAGTCAAACCATCATTTTTGCCTTTTTCATCGTTCCATCCATTGCCGTCGTACAATGTTAAACTTGAAGGCCCTGGGGCCACCTCAAGACACGACCCCAGAGCAATGAAATTTGGTGTGTGTCATAGTGGTCCCCAAATTCAACGTTTCCACACCCTGCCAATGAGGAATTCCTAAAACAAGCTTCTATACTCCATCCTAACAGACAATGTATTCTTTTGATGTGGCTGAAAAGATCATAGCCAGTCTTGAACTAAATGAGGCGGCTTCATGGCTACCACCTCATAAGATGACCATACCGAGGAACTTTCTTTGGTAGAAAGAAACTTTCTGCGAAATTCCGGAGGGATTGTTACCCAAAGTAAAAAGGATTCACTCCCCCGTGAGCTACACAAACGTTTTCCCAGTTAGGAGAATGGTCCCTAATGAAAGGGACGCAATTGCATTTGTGTATAAATCAGTTTTGTGGCTGGAATATCCCCTCTCTGAAGGTTCCACCTTATTTCTGATGTTTCATATGTTTCGCCATTTTATATGCCTCGCCACCTCGGCCATTCCCCATCTTCCAACTGAATGCTGCCCTCTTGAAGCACAACTCATATCACTGGTTTCTTGTGTGTTGTGTATTATAGCCACTACACCTGGCACAACTAATGTGATGTTGCGACAGACCACGTCTCAATCAGGTAGTTTCACTGACATAAATGTGGCCCTGCTTCAGCTATATAAAATTTATGCCAGAAAGAAGTTGCAGGTAAAAAGAAAAAAGAAGAAGCACATGGGTTCATAAAAAGGATACCTATCGAAGCTTAAAGTAAAGCCTGGCGTACACTCTCCGTGTTGAGCCCGTGTTTCTCCCCTGTTTTTGCCTGAAGGACTCGACCACCCCGAATTCTTGGACGAACACACCGAACGTTCACGGACACATAAAACCGGAGTGCTGGTGTCAGATATTCAACTGCGCACCTCCTTTGCGCAGATCATGCACCCTCTATTTTGACGGGTTTTTGTTTTTGGCGGATTTATAGGTATCATAATGGTCCTATTGGTCAGTTTTTACCCTCTTCACTGCCTCGAGGCAAACACGTGTCACGATATTGGACAGCTAGCGACCCAGGCCGTTCTTGTTCGTGTCTCGATCCGGGTTTTTAATGTCCCTCGCAATAGGGTCGTACACTGACCGGGTAGGGGAAATTTGAACTGTCCGTGTAGCCGCAGGCAAAAAGAGGGGTGAAACACGGACTCAACACGGTGAGTGTACGCCAGGTTTTATACTGTATCGGCAATGTGCTGCACAACTCTCTAATAACTTTGAGGCATCGCCGCGTTGCTGGCTTGAGCCGCTGCCATAGGTGGTCCGGATCCGGATGGGAATTGTGTTCCCTGTTGCCATTCAGGTGTTGTTTTGTGCCCAACATTGCCGAGAACCATGAGATGGAGCTATGGCCTTAATATTAGCAGGGCTGGTTGCCAAACCTTTTCAACATCCTATGAAGCCTGTCAACAATGGGCTCGATGAAGATCGTAGCTAAAGCTGACATTCTATTCCAAAATTCATCACTCCGAATTCACCACTGATTTTCACCACTGATTTTCTCGGCACTATGCTTGCTTACCAGGGTTGACACCACAGTCTGGTTGGATTGGTTGCCATGACTTCCTAACTGCCCACATCATTCCAATTCAACTCCTCGTCCCTAGACACCTGTAAGACCTGCTTTCGGCCCGAACAGCTAGAATTTCAGCCCCTGGCTTGTCTCTTAACCGAGATGATGCAGTCTTACTGCCCTGCGTTAGGCAACGAACAGAGTTATCTTTTGCCATCCGTATTAAATCTCTACTTCCCGAATAACCTGATTTTTAACTTTCTATTGTATCTTAATGGAGATGCGGACAGTGTTAGCTTTGGTAACCGTATTAAATAATGGCTTCTGTTTAACACTGGACCCAAGCACTACTTGCTATCCCATCATTTCTTTTTAATCCATTTTGCCAGTTGAATCTCTACGAGTATCGCCACGGCTAAGTTCCATTTCGGTGCTGGTTTGTATTTGAATAAAATCATTTTATGAATCCCTTTAGAAGTTGACCCTTTTCTTTAATCATTGTAGCACGGTTACCTAATGCTTGAGTCCTGGTCTCCTATTGCGTCATATTAACTGCCCCAAGTAGTAGCTTTGCATCCATGTTGATCTTCTTGCTTTTCGGGTTTTTCTATCTGTTGCCCATTCTTCTGGACTTTGGGCACTCATAACTTCCAATAGGTTTTAAGAGATGTGAGCTCTCCATCAACATTTTAGACTTTGTGCATGCGTGTCCAATTAGAACGAGTTTATTATTTTGAAGTCTAGTAAAGATAAGGGCAAACCTGGGGATTCGAACCGAGAAACCTCCGATAACGGTAAGGGCTTAGATATTGAACGAAATAGGCCAAAGTATATCCCAAAGCGAGGAAGGGAGTCTGTTAGTCTTTCACGCGTATCTTATCGGCAGGTTGGTAGAAACTTTTCCAAGTTCCCCTTTCTAGTAATCTTAGCGCGAGCATCTATGCCTGAGTAAAAAATAAGCACTTGAACAGAGTATAATAACATCGACAAGTCTGAAAGTGCACAAGTTAAAACACTAAACCTGACGTTTCAAGCGAAGTGTAATAAATAGACATAAATCGCTTGAAATAATATTAAGGAAAATTGAAAATTAGCCAATAGCAAAAATCATACACTAGAAATAACGTAGTTCAGTAAGCCACCTTTATGCACTTACGTTTCACCGGAGTTGCATGACCCGGATTCGAACCGGCTACCCAGTTGGCCCCCAGATCACTTGCATAGCGCCTTAATCGCTATGGCCACATCCTCCACTGGCATAAAGATAACTCACTGAACCCGTTATTAAGGTCACAACCGTGACCAGGGCTCCCTTGTCACGGCTGTGACCTTAATAACGGGTTCAGTGAGTTATCTTTATTCCAGTGGAGGATGTGGCCATAGCGATTAAGGCGCTATGCAAGTGATCTGGGGGCCAACTGGGTAGCCGGTTCGAATCCGGGTCATGCAACTCCGGCGAAACGTAAGTGCATAAAGGTGGCTTACTGAACTACGTTATTTCTAGTGTATGATTTTCGCTATTGGCTAATTTTCAATTTTTCTCAAGCAAAGTGTAACTCGTTTTCAAGGTGCGAACAAAAACAAACAAACAATTGCACTTTAAGATTGCATTCGAATGCAAAGAACGTCAATATATGCAGACAAAACTGCCCAATTCAAGAACAAGCAATACATTTTTTTTTTAAAGAAAGTGGAGCGTTGACCAGTTTGTGCTCAAAACCCAAGAAGAAGTTTGGGTCAAAAATTCCAAATTGAGAACTTGCATTTCCCTGCACGATCCACATGTCCACAATCATCTCCTCCCTAACGCCACCAAATATAAAGAATACTAGGCAATCCTCAAGAAATTCTCAATTTCCAACTTTAGACGCCCGAGTACTGACGAGATTACAGTGTCTTGCCACCAGGGGAAAGAGAATAAAACCTGGACCCCACTCAATTTTTAACACTTCTTGTGTTTTCAGCACAAAGAGGTTATTTCTCAACTTTCTTTAAAAGAATTTTTTTTTTTTCCTGGTTCTTGACTTGGGCAGTTTTGTCTGTATATATACTGGCGTTTTTTTTTGTTTTTTTTTACCTGAATGCAAAATTTTAAAGTGTTTTTTTGTTCTTGTTTCGTTGAAAATAACCGTTCTGCTTGAACGTCGCGTTTAGTTAGTATTTAAACTTTAACACTTTTCAGCTTCTCAATTTTATTATTAAGCCTAACGCGGCCTATCTTGAGTTCGCTGCAGAACGAACACAGATAATCGATTGTACGTTTTTGGTAGCAGAGTGCCTTGTTGATACATAAAATGGTTACAAAAACAATGGCGGCCGTCGATTAACGCCGCTCCCTCCAGGAAGACGTAGCCGTTCATAAAATACTTCCAGGACTCAAGATACGCCGTGCACACAATAATCGTGGACCACAGGCATCAAACCCCACCGAGAAGGTATGAGGATAGCTACGTCAAGAGCGGCTCTGCGACAAGAGTCGAACATACTCGCCAGACACAAAAGTTTTACTTTAAAAAAAGCGCCTGAAAGTTGAAAATTGCCTCCTCTAGGAGTTGGACTATTTTGATTTCATCGTTGTGACAGCGCAACCCAAGTGGAGTAAACCTAAAAGCGAAACCCCAACAACTAAACTAAACTTTTCCGATTCGTTTTATTTTATTTTATTTTTTTTTATTTCCCTCTTTTCCAGGGTTTCCCGTATCACCACCCGGCAAAATCCCTTTCAATTTCCCTGCACCGATCGGTTCTTGTGTGTATTGGTTGATAAACGCTTTGGTTGGAGAGTCTTCTCACTCTAAACTGGACTGCTGAATGGCGGGGGATGGGCTGAAGCTTTAGACCTTCCTTTTTTTGTGGAGGTGGGCGGGTGGGTGGAGGAGGGAATGGTTTTAAAATGGTGGGGCTTTGCACGCTAAGTCCGTTTATCTAAGTCCATCACACGTTCCGGAATAAGGGTTCGGGGGGGTGGTAGGGTCGGGGGACGGTGTTGGAATCGTCTATAGGCCGAAAGGTCTTCATTACTTGGTTCTGAGGCGCGCGTTCAGGCTTGGCTGGCTCCACGGGCTGGTCTAGCGCGGCGCGTGAAGTGATTTCTGCGCGCGTGAGGGACGCGGAGCGTGTGCGTTTCTTAATTCAAGTCGCGTGCGCCACGCTTCTCAAAACCCCGGCCGGCACACTAGAAAAGAGTCCGGAGGGGGATCGGGGTGGCGGTGGTGGGGGGTATCTGAAGGGCGCGGTGCAAATTGGAACCCTAACCG
>JAHWFP010026231.1:0-12810 GCA_023313725.1 Lithobius niger
ATGCCTTGTGGTTAAATGCCTACCAGGAGGCAACAGTATTTTATAAGATTTATTGTTCGTATACTTGCAACTGAATTACCACCCCGACCGCGGCCTTCATCACACTGCTTGGCTCTAAGACACATGCAAGTTACTAGTTCGCGCCATGATGATGTCGCCATCTGTTGATACGGAATGAAACTAATGGCAAGAATACCAAACTGCGTTAAAGCTCGACAGTTTAAAGTTACGACAGCGTAACGCTGTGATTAAATTTGGAATTGGATTGCGTAGTTCACTCATCGTCGCTCGTTGTCACGGCAATTATTGGTGTTTGACGTGCACCCAGCACGAAAGCTGCGACTCATTATACAGAGTGTCCCAAAAGTCAGCGGTCACCCAAGTGATATACGGGGGAGATAAACCGGGTGTTCATGCTGATATACCGGGGATTTTTTAATCTTTGTTCATCGTAAGAAACGATGATGGTATACCAACAGCATGAACAAAGATAAAAATCCCCGGTATATCAGTATGAACACCCGATGTTATCACCTGGATATATCACCTGGGTGACCCCTGACTTTTGGGACACCCTGTCACATAGGCCTAAGCGGCCGTTGACTTCCAACATGCTACTATATACTGTAGACGTTGTGCTCCTTAGCGTGTATAGAAAAAATCGTACAGATAAAAATTATCATTCCCTCTCCTGTCCTTCGGGCGGTGGTGGAAGGGAAAGAAGGCACCTTTCGTCCCATCACGATACACAGTTAAACTATCACCAGCCACATTTTTACGGGGCTGTATCGCCTGCAAATTTGATTACGGTGTATAGTTAATATTTACGTGTATAGTGTGAGGGCTTCTAGCTCAGTGCAGTTAGCCGCAAAAAAACATCCAAACCCGGACATGGATAATAACACAAAGATTATTCGTAGGTATATGGTAGAAGGATAGTACTGAAGCAGTAGCGAGCGTCCCCCGAAGAAAGGACGCCATCTTGAATAATCGAACCAACATCTTGGAAAATAACAGTGTAACTCAAACCTCAAACTCGAAGAACGAGAGAACCAATCATCCTAAAATAACCAATTTTGATAGAATTTTTTTCAGTAAGATCTTTAGAATAACATACTTAAGATCGCCAAACATCGCACTTGAAGTTAGTAAAAAACCATGAAGGTAGCTGAAAATGTTATGAGGTTTTTTGCTTGAAATTTCCAAACCGTGATTAAAAAAAATCTTAAAACGATAATGTGCAGAATTAAATTTTCTTAAGTAAAGGGCCCATTTATATTTAATGTCAGTCAAAAGGGTTAATTCTGCATTCAATATAAATCGGCCCTTACTTAAGAAAGGGACTGTTTATATTTTATGTAAAATTAATACTTTTAACTAAAATTCGTCCTTATACTACAAAGCTTTGTATTACATCTTCCTAACGCAAAGTGTATAGGGACTCTAACTTTGAATTGAGTAAGATATGCATATGCGTAATTAGACGCAGATGATAGGTGGAGAGACACTTTCTAACAAACCTAATAAACGTGCTTTACTATATTAGGGGCAGTGCTGCTATTTTTCTGTCCAATAGCAGCCCACTTTCGCTTTGTATTAGTGTCGTTTCTCGACTTCTAACAATTGTTACATAGTTTTAATTAGGCAAAGAGCAGGGCCGTGCCATACCGGAGGGGGGGGGGGGTTGGCGGCCCCCCCCCATCACTAACAGGGGCGACAAATTCGGATGTTCAAATTTAGAAAAATATTTTTATTTTAAAATTTATTTTAACTGATTAGCGATTATAAGAAAGGTAATGAACCCAAAAAAAAGTCATCAGAATTCATCATCTGTGCAGGTCTGCTATTTTCTTCCCAATCGCCTTAAAATCCCCATTTCCGTAGCAAGCCAACCCATGCCTGCCACGTGACTCCTAACCCTCGGTTAGGAGGAAGCGTAGTAAAAACATGGGCAAGTTGGGGTGCGTAGTATATGACTGTCAGCATAGGAGTTGAATTGTGTTTGAATGGATAAGCAACTCCCAGCTCAAATGCATAGCCGAAGTGAGTAGTCTTCGATGGCAAGCGTGACTCACGAATTTACCCAGAATACAAAGCGCGTCTGCTACTTCCGCCAGACCAAGCCGCCATGAGGTATTCGCGGTTGATCCGCTCGTAGGCGGTGGAATTTTCTGTGAAATACGCCCTGTACTACATTGTTTATGATGTATCAAACGTAGGTAAGATAATATATTGTTACAGGCGTATGTGCCATTGTGTTTTGTAACAAAGTTTGACAGTCTAACGAAACCTTAACGCCGATTGTTGGGGAAGTAAATATCGTATTTTTGTAACTCGAGACGGGGTGCTTGTGAATGCATGATATTTGCAAGAAAACCGGTGTAGAATGAGTCATCTTCTTGTGACAACAGTAAGTTTAACCAAGTAAAAATGTCGTAGCAGCAAAAAAATTGAATAAACTACTAAATCCAATTTAGTACCGTTATACCAGTTCAGTACCGCGTTATACTAGGCGTCGTCTGCTTTCTCCGCCATGCTGAAAGATGGTTTAGAGGGATTAAACCTAGTGCGTTGGGTGTAAATTTCCGATCACGCGGCCGCGAGTGCCGATTGGCGTGGCGGTACGTCCTTTGACGCCGCGCTCTTAAACTTCCGGTTTAGTCAAGTTGCTTATCCACCAAAACACAACTCAACTCCTATGCTGTCAGATTTTCCACTGACAAGCGAAAGCAAAAGGATTTAGGGGCGCAGGGCCGGACCAAGAAATAATTCAGTGCAGAAGAAGACAAATGCAAGAGCATCTAAGGGAAAGTTTGTTTTAAAAATCGAAGGTAACCGTGTATTTGATAGTTTGTAAATTTTCCCTGGACTGTGTGCGTCGCCCTAGGATTGCATACGCAATTCTACGTGGCGCTTTTATGACCTTAAAACATATGCTGTTACCAAATATCATCTTAATAATAATTTATTTATTTTCTCTCTGGCTTTCTCTTTCCCCGGTAGTTAGGGCCTTATTTTTGGGAAATTTAGTGATTTGCCCTTTGGTTCTCATATTACCGCCACTGCTTCAATTACGGCATCAACTGTTATATACTTACAAATTACCGCGTGCCTATCAAATTGGAACAACTTATTAGTTTTTCGGGTTTGGCTGTTTTGACCAAAATATTACCATCTGCAAATATCGAAGATATTGCTTCATTCATTACCAGACGTAACGAAAAAGGCTTCATCTCTGCAATGTTTGTCGTGAATTACAATTGCAAGTAGGCTAACGGACAAAAGAACAAACAAATTGCACAAACTATAGTTCATTTGAATGAAAATTTGGTTGTAGCTGACGTTCATGAGGCGTGTGTACAATGCGATTAGAGTTGATCTGCGACTTATGGATAGGGTAGGGTTGTAGGGCGGAGGGCGGGGGGGTTAGAGACAGCCAGCCAGCCGAAAGTGCAGCGATTTCTTAGTCCATGTTGTGAAGGTCATAATGGATTCGTGACAGTTCGATCCCTGACAATTCAGTTTCAAAATTATACAGACAGTACGACAATTCAGTTGATAAAAAATATAACCTGTACGAGAATTTGGTCTCTCAAGAAAAAAAAAATGAACTCCCTATAGTATAAAAGCAAATAAGTTGAGCTCCATGAAGTACACTAAAATCTGTTTTCATTGTGTTATCACAGCTGCCACGCCAGTGTAACCAGAATTGGGGAGGGCGTGAGGGGCCAAACTTCGCTCGGGAACAATAAACATCCTAAAGCCATACCAGTCAGAACTGCTGCTGGAAACTCACTGCCAGAAAATATGAAATCTGAAACTCTGGGTGTGTTCTTAAATCTATATTACAACAAAATGTCACCGACATTTCTCAGATTGCGATAACATATCTTTCGACCATACTGTCATAGTTGGTCGTCAATTTCTACCTGGAATTTTATTTATTTTGTAAAATAGGGGACCAAATTGTCGCATTTTTGTTTCTTTTACCTTTGGGACCCATTTTTTTGCTGGGACTGAATTTTTGGCCAGAATTTCCGGCGCCCATCCAAAAATATGTCATAATTTTTTGATGATGATGGGGAGGAGGGGGGCGCAAACTTGACAGGGGGCGTCACATTACACTTTGTTCCCCCCCCCCCCCCGATTCGCTGATCTTGGGCCGGCCCTGACAAAGAGATCTAATAATTTATACAATAGTAGGTAATGTTTCTTACTCTATTAACGGGTAAAATACGGCTGTTAGTCTATATAGGTGAAATGAAGCAAGGTTGTTCGGCTGTGCTGTTTTGGTCAGTCTATAAAGCATTTTATAACCTCTGTCGGAAAAATTCTCCACTTTTCATCAAAGCTTATTATCTTTCACTGTGCAGTTTTTTCCTTATAACTACCAGAGCAGCAGTTTAAATTAAATGTCACAATCATTACAAGCAGAAAACATGGTACTACAGCATAGCCAAACTTTAGTAGCTCGGTTCCTAATTATATTAAAGTATTTTTATTAGCCTGTTGGAAAAAGCAGACCTCCCCCTTTCGATCAAGCCTACTAACATCCGTTTACTCTAATTATAACTACCATAGCAGCAGTTTAAATTTGCACTCGGCATGAACACAAACAGAAAAAATAACTGCTGTAGCATGTAGCGGTACATTAGGTTCTAATTACAGTACATAATTTTAATTACAATTGTTATGAAACTCACATCACTGTAATTATAACTGCCATTGCAGCAGTTTAAAATCCAACTCAGCATGAATATAAAAGCCCCATGGTACCACTGATTAAAACAGTGGTACCATGGGACTTTTAATTATAGGACATCACTTTAATTACAATTGTGAGAAAACGCACACATTCACATTTCATTTGAGCTTAATTACATTTGTTTAGCACGACTACATCAGAAGTTTAATTTGAAACACGGTATGTATAAAAATAGCAGAATATAAAAACAGGTGTAGTATCTGGGAAGTGTTTTTCTACTTTCTTGAAATAAAGCTCTGTTCATCCTTCATATATGAACCTTAATAATAACATTTATATTAATCAGAAACTCCGCAACATTGGTCTCACAGCTCACAAATGTCGTGCCTTATTCGATTACAAAATAGCAGGAAATAAATTATGAATTTAGTTATCGGGTCGTTAGCTTTACACCAAATATGAATGGAGTAGTATGTGTCTTGCAGACAATTTAATTCTTAACAGTACTATAAGTTTTGAATCTGATCGTTCTGGTTTCGTTAAAACAAAAACAATCTTGTTTGGACTCCATTTTCAATCGCCATCTTTGATTTTGAACAACTTCCGGCGCTCCAATATTTGGGATTTTAATTATGTTTTCTCTATAAAACTTTTTAAAAACCTTTCGAAAAAATGGTCAATGATAGCTTTCACTTGTCGCGCATTATAGTATCATCATGGATTTTTCCAAAACGGTGGTTAGATTTTTCAAGATGGCACCCCAACACGTTTTGGGTTTGGGCGCCATCTTGAAAAATGTAACCACCATTTTGGAATTGGTGGGGGTCGCCCGTTTCTACTTCAATACTATTTACGCAACATATCCTCAAGAGGTTTCTTTGTTGTTATCAATGTCAGGGTCAAAGTTTAATTTCACTGAGCTATCCCCACATTAATGCATTTTAAACGTTCCTCCTCGGTTTTTACTGAACTTTAGAGGTAAAAGCTTTATTGGCACTACCTGTGGTGCCACTTAGTATAGGAAATGAACAAATAGGAGACCTATATATCTACTGAATTCTGTAAAGTGTTGTGTGCAACGGATATCTCCCAATCGTTTTGTTCGTTTAATTCATATTCAAAAGGTAAAAAAAAATCAGCAGTTTTCTATATTTTTACATGTTTATTTTAGACGGCATTTTATTAATACTTACAGCACAAGGAGTAAGAAGTCCACCATTCTTCTCTGCAAAGAAACGATAAATTTGTAAGGCCTTTTAAACTGGCGACATTCATACTAATACGATGACGACGTGCTCTCGAGCAGAGAATTCCATACTCCGATCAACGCACAGCATTGAAAAACTTGCGGCAATCCATATTACACAAAGACCCTCTTAAACGAGTGGGCCTGTCTTTGAAGTTGGTTGTTCTTATTTGTAATATGGATTTTTCACCTTATGAATAAAAAAAAAAGGATTTTTCACTAATAGCAACCAAACCAAGAGCGGCGAGTCAGTAAGTTAAAGACGTATCAGCACACAGTGCTCAAATATTCAAGTTTTACATTCTTGTGATGTAAGACAAGAGTCCTCGTAAAGGCTCTCTAAACCGATTTAATTGTCAGTATTTCTGGTTAGATATGACAAGGTATATATTAATGATTACAAACCAAAACGTCAAGTGTGCCGTAAAAAAGGGGTTATATGATTGAATTTTCACTTGTTGAAATGTACACGGATAAAAATTGATGATTTTTAATAATAATAATCTAATGTACAATAGTAGGGTAAAATACGATATTGAGTCAGCTATATACCCCCCACTTCCGGTCACGTGATAAAAGTGGGGGTAATGATGCACTTCCCGCCACCTGATGAAAAGTGGGGGCGTCCTTCCATTTTTCATCAATGTGGATGAGGGTATAAAACTGCTTTTTACTACCCTTTTTTCGTCGATCTAGAGGGTTGCTACGATACCGCTCACCTGATAAAAGTGGGGGTAATGATGCACTTCCGGTCACCTGATGAAAAGTGGGAAGGACTTTCTCGGCTATCCGGAGGAGGGTTGCAACTTCCGGTCAAAATGGGGGTGATGAAAAGTGGGTGTCCTTCATCAATCTGAAGGACTTTCCGGCTTTCGTCGATCTGGAGGGTTCCTACGATACCGCTCACCTGATAAAAGTGGGGGTGATGAAAAGTGTGGGTTCATCAAGGAGGGTTAAAACCTTTTTTTCGTCAAGATGATGGAAAAGTGCCTTTCGTTCGTTGACCTCCCATTACGTCACTTCCGGTATCAAAGTGGGGGTAATGACAAAGTGGGGGTTTGGAAGCAACCATTTTTAGTCAATCTGGTGGGACTTTCATCTATGTGGGTGGAAAGTGCTTTTTGCTACCTCATATGACGCTGTTTATCGGATGAAAAAAGGGAATTAAAAAAAGAAATGGATTCTTGTTCTTTTATCCTCACTGGCAAAGACTCTGACTTGAGATTTAGTCTAAATACTCCGATTCATTTGGACCCTCAAAAAAGCTACGAATTGGCGCTTATTAATTTAGACACGTATAACAGCATATACAACATCGATTCAAAAAATAACGAAATTAAATACACCGCAGATGCTGGTATAACTTGGCAGAAAGTGATAGTCACCCCCGGAACTTACGAAATTGAAGATCTGAATAAATTTCTCAAAAACTCGATAGATCAACATGGTCATGACAGGGAAGCTATTTCGATTCTTCCTAACGTAAACACTTTGAGAAGCAACTTGATAATTAACGATTCAAAATACCGAATAGCCTTTACGGGTGAAAAGAGCTTGGCTCGAGTCTTGGGATTTCATTTAGGAACCTACATGAAGAGTAGAGAAAGTCAAAACACTGTCGAAATAATAAATATAAACACAATTTTTGTGCACGTTGACATCATTGGAAATTCTTACGTAAATGGTGACACTCAACCCACTTTATATTCGTTCTATCCAAATTCGCCTCCAAGTTTTAAAATCATCGAGTCTCCGTATAATTTAATCTATTTTCCCATTACTATGAACTTAATCAGGAGTATAAGAGTATGGCTTACATCTCAGACCAACGAGCCGTTGAATCTGAATGGCGAGACCCTCACGGTTCGACTTCATTTAAAATCTAAAAATAAAAAAAGGACAAGATGCTCGTGTTTGAAAAAAACAGGAAACGGATTCTTTCGTACAAATTTTATTAATAATAAAAACACGAGCAGTTTAACGCCTAGAAACAAAGTTTTCATCAAATTTATAACAGCGGCTAGAAAATGAGCATCGTAGAAGACTATTTAAAAATCAATGAACCTTTGTTGTACGACTCGTTGATCGAATCTTACACCTATCACGAATATAATTCCATTGTCGGTACGAATCTCAATAATGTAAATTCTGAAATTCGAATACACGTGAAAAACCAAGATTTATTTCTGCACATTGCCAACAGTTACCTCTTGATTAAAGGCAGGTTGCTGAAGCATGATGACTCGGCTTACGCCGATGTTGATGCAGCGACGTTGAATAATAATGCTCCCATGTTCCTGTTTTCTAATATAAAATATCATCTAGGTGATAAACAAGTAGACGAGTTAAATTATCCGGGATTCGGTACCCTAATGAAAGGGCTGCTCTCTTACGGATTGGCGGAACAGCCGGCATTGCTCGGTCAGTGCTGGGCATTGGATAGTGCAGCTTCTGTCGCTGCTGATTTGACCGACAACTTGGGTTTCAAACAGCGGCACGCATCCATCATCGTTGAAACAACTCCCAAAGGAAGTTTTACATTCGCCATTCCTTTGAAACACATCATGGGATTTTTCGAAAATTACGACAAGCTAATTTATGGAACTAAACACGTGCTCACTTGCATGAGAACCAGCGATACAAATGCCATCTTCAAAGCTGCAGCCGCGGCCTATGGTAAAGTTGTTCTCAGTAGCATTTCTTGGCTTATCCCTCACGTTACTGCATCGGACGATCAAAAACTTAAACTTTACAATCTCATAGACAACGGAACTACGGTGGAGTTAGGATTTAGACACTGGCATTATGATAGCTGCGAGCTCCCTCAAAATACAAACTTCACCTGGAGCGTGCTGACTACTTCCGCGGTTGAAAAACCTAGGTGGATAGTTCTAGCTTTTCAAACAAACAGACTGGACGCTTTAGGTAGAAATCCGGCCGGGTTCGACCACTGTAGTTTGCAAGACGCTCACGTGACTCTAAATTCCGAAAGATATCCGTTTCTCAATCTGAATACTAATTTTGCCACTGGAGAGTACGCCGGCTTGTACAGAATGGCGCAGCAATTTAGGCATCTGTGTTACGACACCAACGATTTGAGTTTCGACTTGCTGCAGTTCAAGAAAACCTATCCACTCGTGGTGTTGGATTGCTCCAAACAGTCCGAGAGGCTTCAATCCGGAATCGTGGCTGTACAAGTCAAACTGAAGTTTACAGCAGCGGTGCCAGCTAACACTGTCTGTCACGCTCTGCTCATTGGTGACAGGAAAATGAATCTAAAGTTGGATAGACGCAAAGTCGAAGTTGTTTATTAATAAAAAAGATATGGCACTCAAAACTAGATCGCGAAAAAAGAAAGGTGGCTTTTTGCCGTTGGCGTTGCTAGGGCCGATTTCGGCCGGAATTGGTGGGTTGGCGGGAGGGACTGCGGCGATGGTATCTGCCGTAAAAAAAGCACAAAATAACGTCCAAGTTTTAGCTGAACTTGTGCGACATCATAAGCAAGTGGAAGGTTCCGGCAAGAAGAAAAAAAAATTAAGCGAAAAAAATTGTCCCGTGGCAAAGGTCTTTACTAAGACCACCCAGGGTTTAATCGACTTTGATAAACCTTTAACGAACCACGATTTAAGCCGATTGGCTAGAGTAATGAAAATACCAAAATTTAGAGGTATTTTAGTAAAGACACGCTTCCTTTAAAACTTAAACCTACTGGTGAAAACGGAATCGTAAACTTGGAAGATTTCAACGACGGAGACGGAAGTCACTGGGTAGCCTATTCTACCATTTCTGGCGAACCATGTTATTTCGATAGTTTCGGCAACATGGGTCCTCCCCGGTCCGTGGTTAACTATTTGGGACCAGGAATCAAATACAATTACGAACGCGTGCAAAACTTGACCAGATTTGGTGCGGACACTTTTGTTTATTTTTCCTTAGCACCTTCTCTAAGACTGGTAATTACAAAGCCGTTTTAGATAAAATGAAATCTATTGAAAAGTGACGTGCAAATCCAACTGGAAATAAACGTCTTCTGTATCGAAATCTTCGACCGTGTGTACCGCGATGGCCGAATCTTTTTCCATTTTGTAAAGAATGTTAAAAATGGTAGTCGTCGAATGCGCTTCCCTCGTTTTAGTAATGAGAAATGTTTTCGATCCCGCTATACATGTAACAATGACTTCTACGCTCGGATCGTTGCAGTATAAAATTGCTTTACGAATTAAACCAGAACTTGTACGTATGTAGTTCACGACAGATCCGGAATTGACGAACCAGTCGACTTCTTTATGCTAAGGGCTTTTCATACAGAAACTGATTATCATGAAACAATTTTCGTGCACAAATTTCTTCGTAGCCGCGTCACTAAGTAAAGTCGGCTCGCTTATATTTCTAATCGGTTTGTTCAAGGCATCGAAGTATACCTTCTGATCGTCTTGTATCAAGCAATTGCTGTCGACGAATACTTTTGTTGCGGCATCACTCGGTAAAGTAGGCTCGCTTAGATTTCTTATCGGTTTGTTAGTTGCGTTGAAGTATACTTTTTGCTCATTCTGTAATAGGCAATACCTGTCGACGTATACTTTTGTCGCCGCATCTGTAGCGTGCCAAGGGAAAGCCACGTCCTTAATTTGCTTCTTCTTCGCGTAGAAATTTCCGTCAGACCCGTCTACGTGCAACGTGTTTTTTTCGATGGTGGAAGCCAATTCGTCTGAGAAGTCGGTTTTAAGTTTCTGAACGTCCGTTGTCAGAGTACCGATCTGAGAATAATTGACGGCGTCTTCGGGTTCGATAGCGGCTCCTACTTTAGTTAACCGCTTGCTTTGCATATCGTAGTTGTTTTCGGGAGTTAAAACATATCCGAGTCTTGGCTCACCTCTCGGACCGACTCCGATCGAATCATTCTCTCTTCCTCTTTTCAACGGTCACCCAAACTTGTTGACCGACATCCTTTTTTAAACTTTCAAAAAATATATATAATAAAAGGAATAACCGTGAAAGAAAATGTATCAACCATCCTGGCAAACGAATCTTTCCAATCTCTTGCAAAAAAAACTTGCTGAAAGTTAAAATCGAGAATGGTACAAAGATTAAAAATGGCGTAAAGTTTTCCTTGTCTCCTTTCGTACAATTTAAGGATTTAAAGGGTTCGGGGACTCCCGTTTCGGACGAAAAATCAAAATATTAAGGGTGGATTTCACCTAGCGACCCGGAAACTCAAAAACTGTTGAAAAATCTTAAACCGTACATCTGTACGAAACTAGATATCGATTTTGACGATCAAAAACCCGCGTCTTTGACTACGTTCAATTATCCCAATTCTATGCATTTGGCTTCTTCTTGTTACTCCTCTTGCGAAAAGGCGAACGAGGGTAATGGAGACAAACCACTCTGTCTTAGAACTTGGGTGTATGAGAATATTCACAAAACTAAAGGAAAACTTAATAAAAATGTTATTGACAAACCGTGGTTTAACTTGCCATCTTTCAACGCTTTAAATCTGACGGAAGTCACTGGAAAAATTACCGCAGTATACGTCACCGACGAGTCTCCCAGCAACGTGAAATTATGGTGCAACGTAGATTTTGGAGTAGCTCATTCCGATACTTCCGAGAAATTTACCGACGAAGACTTTATGGGTTTGGTATCTCCGTAAATAAAAAAAACGCGATGGAATTAAAAAACTACGACTTTTTCGTACCGAAGAAAGAACCTAAAAATTATTCGTTCCTACCTTCGAATATCAGATGTCTAATTATAGGCCCCACGAATTGTGGAAAGACTAACTTGCTGTTTAATTTCATCTGTAACGAAAGATGGCTCGACTACGATCGATTATATATTTACAGTAAAACTTTATGTCAACCAAAGTACAAAGCTTTACAGTCTGTATTTACCGAAATTGAGGAAAAAATTAGACAGAACGTAGCATTTTTTCACGATTCTCAAATTGATTTAATTCCGCCCGAAGAACTTGATCCAAATTTTAGAACCCTGATTCTTTTTGACGATTGCCTTTTGGACAAACAAAAAAACATCAAACGTTATTTCGCTCAAGGACGTCATTCAAACGCCGACGTTTTTTATTGCAGTCAGTCCTACACGAGAATTCCTAAACAAGTGGTCAGAGACAACGTAAATTTATTAATTATTTTTTCTCCGTGGATGAGTTAAATTTGAAACGTTTACAAAAATCACGTTGACCCCGACATGGAATTTTCGGACTTTAAAAGATTGTGTAGAACGTGTTGGAAAAAGCCTTATGGGTTTTTATCAATTAACAAAACGTTTAACTAGGGGAGATACAAACGTTCGTTTTTACCTATTAAACAAAAGAATGGAGACGAAACGAGAAATCGCAAAACTCAAAAAACGTTTAACTAAAAAGTTTCTAAATCGACGTTTGGGCGAGAGAGGGCAAGAAGAATTGCTACAAGAAATTTTTAAACCAGTAGTAAGCACCCTGACACCGGTGCTCGGTGTTCCGAGTAAAAACACTCTAGCTACGCAAACTGAGCCAATTAAACACACTCTAGCCACGCAAACTACTCCGATTAAAGAGGTGGAAAGTGACGAGTTAGAAAGTGACGAATACGAAACGGATTTATCGTTGAGTCCTTCCGATGTCACTACTCCTAGTCAGAATCCCAGTATTAGTCTCGCCGAATATTCGACTCCACCGATAATGCAAATTTCTCCCGCGACTGAATAAGCCTCTACGAGGACCGGCCCTAAAGTTACCCCCTCATATTCCGCGGTGCAAGCTAAACGCATTTATAACCCCCCTCCCGGAGCTTCCCCACATGCCAACTCTCCATTCCCTCGATAGTTTGTTACCCGGCTGCGTATTTTTTGACAAAAC
>JAHWFP010026232.1:0-27337 GCA_023313725.1 Lithobius niger
TCGAGGCTGAGGTTCCTGTTTGGAGGTCTACCGGTAGAAAAGTTGATTTCAGCCTCTACGGATGTCTTCGTGTTAAGCTCTCGTGAGGTAGAAACGGGGTCCTCGGGTGACTTAGTAAACGTTCCGGCAAGTTGAGAGGGCTGGGAAGGTTATGGGTTTTGGTGGTTCGGATGGTTTCTGAGTCTTGGCTCGAAATCCTGCTCTTGGGTGACCAAGATACAGTAGACTGGGTCTGCTGAAAGGGCTTGGATTTCGGAACAGCAGCGCTTGCTGCGAGTGTGACGAGGAAGACAGTTTTCCTGGTTAGGAGGTGTAGGGAGCTGTCTTGCATTGGTTCGTAGGGGGCTTCCATTAGGGATTGTAGGACGATTGACAAGTCTTCTCGTTGTCAGGCGGTCATTTTCGAACGAGTGGAGAAGAGCAGAAATTCGGTAATCATCGAGAAGGTTGGTCTTGTCTGCTGTCGTGAATACCGAGTTTAGGGCTGACGGTAGGCAAGAATTGTTGAGCCTTTGAGTTTGTCGATATCGAAAAGGTCGGTGAGGAATTTTAAATGTTCGGGTTGAGAGGGATTGATTGGATTGATTGAAAACCAATGAAACCATTTGGACCAGTGGCTGTCATATATCCTTGTTTGTTGATTCTCTGGTAGCTTTTTTAAGCGATTCGGGTTGCATCATCTTGATGAATTCCAGCCTTCTTGAGGAGTTTGATGGTAGTAGTCACGCGTGGAGGCTTGGAGCATCGACAAGGAGGGATAGTAGGTGTGGAAACCATGGTGCCGACTGCCAGTGAGGAGCTGTTAGAAGGAAGAGGCTTTGACTTTCTTCGGCTTTCCGAAGTATTTGTGCAAGGGGATTGAATGGTGAAAACAGGTATGTGTAGAGGTTGTGCCATGGGTTTGTCAGGGCGTCGACAGCTATTGTTTGGTCGTCCAGAATCGGGCTGACGTAACGGGTAAGTCAGGTTGATCATTGGAGTACCCCGTATTGTGAAGAGATATTCTTAGATGGACTTCATGAGGCATGATTCCCCTGCAGGGGACGTACGATGGGACAGGGAGTCCGCGAACACATTCTTGTTCCCAGAAATGGAGGGGAAGCAAAGTGATGTTGTACGAGATGCAGAGGTCGAGAATCTCGGAAGTTAAGTTGTAAAGCAGTCTTGACTGGTTCCACCTTCATACCTTATGTAAGTCAGGGCTGTGGCGTAGTCGGCTTGTATGGAATGAGGCGGATTTGGACTAAAAAATGACGATTTGTCTGGGATCAGGTGAACATCAGTGTGAACGGCCATTGTTGTCTTGATTTACACGAGGCTTGAAACGGTCACGGTCGTTTCTGACTTGGTTTTCCCTCAAAACATGGGTTTTAGCCACGAATGAGACTAGCACCAGTGTCAGCAGCAATTGTCTTGATTTCCACTCTGAGACGTGGGGTGGTCATGGATGAGACAAGCAGCAAGCGATGGTCGATGGCTTCTGACGTGATTCTTACCTCAGAACGTGAGTTTAAATTACAAATGAGACGGGCATCAGTGCGGACAGCAACTGTAGACTTAATTTTCGTTCGAAACGTGGGGTCAATCGCAGACAAACTAGCAGCAAGAGAACGAGACGTCTTCCGACCTGACTCTTCACTCAGAACGTGACTTTTTTTTTTTAGTCACGCTGAGACGGGTCGCAGTTTGGATAGCAGTTGGTGACTTGATTTCCACTTGGGATGTGGGATCAGCCATGGGCGAAACAAGCAGTACGAAGTGCAGATGGCTTCCAACTTGACTGTTCACTCAAGCGTGTATTTTAACCATGCATGAGACGAACAGCAGTGTGGGAGCAAGAGGTGCAAACGGCTTCCGTCTTAGAGCTTCATTCAAAACGAGGGATTTAGTCACGAGTAAGACGAGCAGTAGTCGATAGCAATAGTTGACTTGATATTTGCTTGAGACGTGGTGTCAGCCACGGTCGAGACGAGCAGTTAGAGGGGAAAATGACATCCGTCTTGGTACTTCATTCAAGACGTGGGATTTAGCCACGAGTGAGACGCGTAGCAGTAGACGGCAACACTTGACTTGATTCTGCTCGAGACGTGGGGTCAGCCACATACGAGACAAGCAGCAAGAGGTGTAAACGGCTTCCGTCTTGGATCTTCACCAAAAACGTGGGATTTAGTCACAAGTGAGACGAACTGCAGTTGACAGCAATAGTTGGCATGATTTTCGCTTGAGACTTGGGGTCAGCCTGGTCGAGACAAGCAGCAAGAGGTGTAAACGACTTCTGTCTTGGATCTTCACTAAAAACGTGGGGTTTAGCCACGAGTGAGACGAGCTGCAGTTGATAGCAACAGTTGGCTTGATTTACGCTCGAGACGTGGGGTCAGCCACGGTCTAGACAAGCAGGCAGAAGTGTAAACGGCTTCCGTCTTGGTTCTTCACTAAAAACGTGGGTTTTAGCCACGAGTGAGACGAGCTGCAGTTGACAGCATCAGTTGGCTTCGAGACGTAGGGTCAGCGACGGTCAAGATAAGAGGCAAGAGGTGTAGACGGCTCCTGTCTTGGTTCCTCTCTCAAAACGTGGGATGTAGCCACGAGTGAGACGTGCAGGGGTGGACAGCAACTGTTGAATTGATTTTCACTCGTTACGTGGGGTGAGCTACGGTCGATACAAGCGGCAGGAGGTGTAGATGGCTTCCAACTTGATTCATCACTCAAAGCATGGGTTTTAGCCACGAATGAGACGAGCGGCGGTGTGAACATCAACAGTCGACTTGCGTTTTGAGACGTGAGGACAGCCATGGGCGAGGAAAGAAGCAAGAAATGCAGATGGCATCCAACCTTGAATTTTCACTCAAAACGTGGTTATTAGCCACGAATGAGACAAGCAGCAGCATGGTGAGAAAACTGTTGTCTGCGTTTCACTCAACACAAGGGGTAACCCTGGACGAGACAAGCTGTGGAAAACAGGAACAGTCTTGACTCTTCACTCTAACGAAGCCATAAGTCTTGACCCAGTTGTTTGAAAACTTGATCGAGATGAGATCGTGTAACCAAAGTTCGGTAGCAACTTCAATCGTTGTCGGAAACAATCAAAATAGAAATGAGAGTAAGACGGGTTGCCTGCATTGTCGTCCGGGAAATGAATGTGTCTGGGCTTGCTGCGACGTGGCAGGAATCGGTGTGTTGGCCGAAAGGAAGTCAGAAGCCTTGCGCTTCTTGGCGGCGGAGTCAGAGATGCACGAAAGGCGTTACGCCTTTCATGACTCACGGTAGACGCAACCCAAACATGCGTTTTGGCCTCTTGCAACGGGGGAATCGTCTTCGTTGTTGACGACATGAACGTTCCGGTCTAAGCTGGTCGTGCAGCGGTAGTTGCGGACGGTCGGAGTGCAGGAGAGAGCAGAGCATCCGTGGCCGGAGTGATGAGTGAAGGGGCGGCTTTTATCGTAAGGAGATGAGCGAAAGACAAAAATCCAAATTTCTGGTAACGGGGAAACGTCTGCGTCGTTGACGACATGAACGTCCCGGTTTAAGCCAGGGGGTGCAGCGGTCACCGCGGACGGTCGGAGTAGCAGCGGGAGAGAGCACACCATCCGTGGTAGGAGCGAAAGGGTGGCTTCCATCGCAAGGAGATGAGCGAAAGACAAAAAATACAAATTCCTGGCAACGGGAATCGTCTTCGTCGTTGACGACACGAACGTCCCGGACTAAGCCGGGCGTGCAGCGGTCGTCGCGGACGGACGGAGTAGCAGCAGGAGAGAGCACAGCATCCGCGATGAGCGAAAGGGCGGCTTCTATCGTGAGGAGATGCACGAAAGGCGGGAGACGAGGTGACGCTTAGGAAACTCTGGAGGAAAATGAATGCCGAGATCGACCACGTTCTCGCTTATATAGAGAGGGCTGCGCATGCGCAGTGGGTCATGCAAGCAGGCTGCTACAAGCAACTTAAAAACCTCCAAGGAGACATTAATTGAGGACAATGTAATGCTAAATTATCAGGTTAATATGTTTGGCAAACAAAGAAAAGAAAATTACAATTATTGTTTCCCCACCGCTTCTACAATAATTTTTAAAGCTCTTGGAGTTAAAATGTTGCAAATTTTGCAAACATTTCCTTAGCCATGTTAAAATTTTGGTTCAATTTCAGGTTTAAACAATTATTAATTTGTCATATCAGAAACAAGTGCAGAGAATTTTCGTTTCTTTATCGTTTGTATTGTCCCAACTTCACAATTACGAAAACTAGTTAGCACCAGCACTACAAGGATAACTGGTTCGCCTTAATAATTCTGGAAACAAAGTTGATAACCATTCATTTCTAGCTAGGACGTAGCCCGAGATACGAAAATGTGAGCTTCAGGGTGATATATTGTTCGCGTAGATATTATAATTGTGAATAAATGTTAATTGCAAACCTAATAAATGTTAACTCATTGCAAACCTAATAAATGTGTGTTTACTGCTCGTTGATCATACACCGAAAGAGACAGACAGCGAGATGGTGGTGGTGCGACTACGATTTGGCGCGCCACCACCATTAACTTTAAACATTAAAAGGACGTTCCTCCCAGTGCCATTTTTCTCGATCCTCCGCATCAAGTACGGCCCCAAAGTACGGTTGACACATGACAGTGCGTGGCTGATATAAGGCAGGCCGGATGTTCCTCTAAGATAAACGAACATAAGATACACGTTACTCTAGTCGTTATCTTGGTAAATAGTGCTCAAAACAAAGTCATTAACTGCTGAATTTCTTTGCATTTAGTGAGTGGCAACCAACATTGCTGAAGGTTGCTGCTAGTTCCAGCTAGTAGGTGCAGGTGTAGTGACCCAGAAAAAAATAGATGGAATTACAAATCAGGGCAGAGATTGCGCTTACTTTTGGTGCAATGTCTATATTAAACTGCCGCCACTGTGTTTTGATATCTTCGAGAGTGATTTCTTTCCGCCGACTAGATGGAGTCTTTTCCTGAGATTTTGGTGGTGCTTGACTATCACCACTGACTGACTGGTCGTCTGTAACAACACAAACACAATCAATGATTTTGAGCAATATTTTTTTAGGTATTTTTAAATTATTACTTTCCCGTTGCACAGCTTCTTTTGCGTTTAGATATTTTTCAAAAACTTTGAAAGAGTTGCATTAAGTTCATTGTGGCCGGACTACTTTTTGTTTAATCTGATATTCCGTGACTTCCTGTTGGTTAGGTGTGATTCATGGTTTTACCTGACCAAGGAAAGTTGATAGGAATAATTTCAAATGCAAATGCCAAACTATGGCATGAAACAAACATCACAAGAGAAGTGTATTGAATTAATTGAGCAAATGATTACAGCAATACACCTTCGTCACGTGAAGTCACAAACTTCACCCAACTAACTGGGAACCAATGGCTAAACAAACTGAGAATGACAATACAACAATGAATTGCTGCGATGTTTTGAAAATGTTTGAAAATGACATGCAGTGGTTCGTAGAAATTACAAGAATTTTCAAGTTGTTTAACTGTGAGACAAAGTAAACGGATTGTGTACTCCGGGCAGATAAATGCAACACTAGGTGACAATATTATTGTCGTCACCTAGTGATGCCACCCAAGTAAAAACAGAAACGAAGGTAAAATTTGTAGCATTAGGTGACAATATCGTGGTGATGTCACCACGCAAATAATACAAACGATGGTAAAATTTGAAGCATTCCAACAATGCACTTGTTTATTTTATTGGCTATTCCATGCTACATCGCATTGAAAAGGATAACACTTGTACCGGGGTGTGGATGAAAAAATCTGACTATTTGGGGAAAAGACGATTTTTCAGAAATAAGACATGTTGAAGTTGACGAGTATGTTTCACTTGCTTGACCAATAAAACACCTAGCTGTGCATATCATACTACTAGCTTACCACCAGGAAGCGGTTCCTTTTCTGATTCTTCGTTGTCTGCATCACCACCTTCTTTCTCACCAGACGATCCTTCTGGATTTTCTTCCTTGTTGCCTTCCGTTTGAAGTACAATGGTAGGCACATCAAGAATAGAGACATCCTGAGGACGATCTCTATAAAAGACAAAAGTTACACATATTCAGTACTAACGGCAAACAACTTTTGTCTTCCAAGCAGCACATTGATATTAACACCGACAACTGTTTTGTTGTCTCATGGGTAAAACAAAGACACTGGCGCAAATTTTCAGAAAGCCGATGCTCTCAACAGGTAAAAACTTGAAACCCAACCCCCTTTAAGCTGGTCAGTTAAAATTGACTAAGGATCGATTCATAACCTAAGACCAATTGGCTTCAGGTGGTCGATACTGTAAATGTAGCAAATACCGGAGAGTTTACGGTACTTACTGCAAAATACTGTAAACTTTCCAACAAACACCCACACCTGTAGTGTTAAAACTTCCTTATGAAAAAAGGGTGGGTTTTTACCTGAGAAGTTCAATCTATGTTAAACAGAAGACATCCAAAATAGGGCCATTTAACAGAATTGGTGTACCCACAATGATATGCAAGGCAATTACAAAGGTGACAAACAAGTCCGACGCTTGGTCCTTATTGCACTGGTTTATTAACGAGCACACAATATTTCAGTCCCGTGTAGGGTGTGTCCAGCATACCCTACATGGGACTGAAATATTTTCTTTGTGGTTTTTGTGGGAATTTGGTCCCCAGCATACCCTACACGGACGGAAATACTGTGTGCGTCATAATGACCAAGGGTCAGACTTGAAGGTTTTTTGGTGAGAACTGGTTGGCGAACGCGAAATTTGAGCTTGTAACTGACATTGGCTCACCCTCATACCTACTTGTGTGCTTGAAACGGTAGTTGACTCTTATTGGCGCCAAAACTATTGTTCAACAGCAAGGACTTTTAGGTTTTGCACCAAAACCATGAGCGGACGTGGAGGAGAACGTGACTAAGTATTGCTAGCCACGATTGGTAAAAACTTTGTAACCAAGAACTGGATTGGTTAATGAACTCATGTGCCGATTGGTTGTCCGGTGGAGCTCTGGATCCAACCGGAGCATATAAAAGTCAAGGGCTTCAGAGTCCGGTGTTCAATTCTCGTTGATTCTTGTGTTGAGAATGTACGTTATAATGTAACCCAAATCTTGTTATGATTATTCCGTATTAAACAAGGTTTAACTACTTCCAAGTTTGGCTTCTACATTGAACACACGTTACATGCTGCTTTTTATTTATTGGGGAGGGGGGATGCTAAAGAAAAGAGAGATTATACTTGGAGACATGTTACCTTTAAAGCTCCACCACACAGCAGCACATTTAAGATCTATTTCTGGCATCTAACCGTTGAGGTTATTCGTTAATAGCGCCGCTTACAGGGTACGCAGCGCACTGACCTGTGGATAGGCTTAAAATACATGGGGGGTGGGGGAACAGATGCGTTGACACACCAAGTTTCATGATGCCCTCACTACTGGTTTTGAGCCCTGACCGTTTGAGCAATTTTGAGTTATTGATTTCAATGCCCCCAGCAAAAAACCCACAAAGTATGGAGACTACCAGAGAACTTCTTCTCGCCGGATAATCGAAGTTCTCCGAAAACAATCCTAAGATACGACGCTAAGATATCCCCTTTGCTTCAGCATGTTTGATCTTATCACTTTGCATATTCAAATGATGCAAAATTCATGTCACTTCTGGTACACTCCTACTTCGCGCATGCTAACCCGTCTTTTAAAGCACCCAGCTGGCAACCCCGGCACCAGGGAGGCCGGCAGGAACTTGAAACATATCTTCGTCGGTTTTTACTTTCAGAACTTCGATTCTCTGGCGAGAACAAGTTCACTGGTTGAATCTCCATTTTTCCTCAATAAGTCCTCCTCACTATGTTAACAAACAGGGACAGATTAAAAACGTAGAGCGGTGGCCAGCTTTTTAACCTATCCACATCCACAACGTGTAAAGACCCTTCTCCCACAGATGCCGCTAATCCCGATGGAAGCCAGCATCGGCATCGCACGCCCTGACACCCCTGTTGTACCTTTGTACCAACAACACGAAAATTACGTAGAACTGTCTAGCCTACATACGAATACAAATTTTGGTATCGTATGCCGTTCATACCCATGCGCACAAGCCAAATACAACAAAACTCTCGCCAGCCACTACTAGCCCCGGAATTGATGACTAACAAGTCTGTATTTAGTCTGCATGCGTACGAGTCTGCATGCGTACGAGCTATCTACTACAATAAAACGTCTCGCTAACCACAGCAAGCCGTGGAATACGAAAATACCAACTGGCTGCCCGTCGGGCCAGCAAAAATGAAAAGACCCACAGCGTTCTCTCGCTCACCATCTATCCACCACTCTACTCTCGTCACGAGGGGCCTATTATAAGCTTGCCCTTGCATCATTCATTTCAAAGCGTAAACAACTTAAATGCATTGCTGTGACCTTCTGCCAAAACAGAAAACTAACTAGAGACAATGACTTTCCGCGGCCATCTCTCACAACATTCCGCGGCAACAAATTGTCATTTTCCGTGGCCAATTAAAAAAAGTTATATTAAGGAGAAAAAGTTAAATTTTGGTTTATGATTAGTCGCTTAACCGCTAAAAAGGCGTAGATGTTTGTTCACAACAATTTGTGTGCATCTCAACAATACAGAATTCACATAAAAGTTAAAATTTATACCTTCACCTATTATGCATATTTAATTGTTCAAAAAAGCCAAAAATATAACAAAATCCGCGGGTATTTGGGATCGAAAATTTTAACTTTCCGTGAATTTTAAAATGGTCCCACTCATGGTAAGGTTAGCATAACAGTAAGACATTTCAAGCTATAACAAGTACTGTTACTTCCACGATTGTGGAACATCATTGTCCCTGGTCAAAACCTGCATCCGAGTCAAGTCACACCACCACAGCCACACCTCGCAGCCAGCAATTAGGCCCAAACTGTGCCGTCCTCGCTTCCAAAAAATGTGCTATATCACCGTACCTGGTTGGAAACCTAACCAGTCCACGGCTGCCCCAAGCAGATAACCAGGCAGAAAATGCCATCTTAAAGGAAAATTCTGTACACCACCTTGGCAGTGGCCACAATATAACCAAACCGTACCACAGCGAAAGAAACCGTGGTTGGCATACGCGAGGCAGCAGAGTAAAAATGTACCGGAAGACATAAATTTTGCATCATTTAAATATGCACAGTGATAAGATCAAACACGATGACGCAAAGAAAATATACCAGTTTGTTAACATAACAAGGAGGATTTTATGAAGGAGAAGCAGTGTTAATCACGTTAGCCCACGACTATTAGCTTTCATGTAGCCCGGCATCAACTTCAGTGTAGTTGGAATATGTAAACTCTGTAAAAAGTAGTAACATTGATTGAAGAATGTGTACAAAATATAAGTATAAGCCTATATACAATTCAGCTAAAATTTACACGAATGTTTACGGTAACATCTGAGCAAAATCATAGATACCGCCAAGGCATTCATTTTTGAAAATAATGCCGACAGCACTTATCTCAAGAAGGCAACCAAAATATTAAGAGGGGAAAGTTTCTTCACCCCTAGAAAGGGCAAGCAATTGGCTCTAAATTTAAGTCCCAAAACGTACATTGGTCAGAGGTGTGATTAGAACACTGGCGATCATTTACGTTGGAGACCAACACTCTGACCACTTGGATGCTACTGTTCACTTTGTTCGGATTCCTGGGAACCCATTAAAAAGCTATGCTGCGTGTCGAACTTTAAAATCAGTCTAGCTCTTTAGAGTCAATACTTCTATGTTAAAATATCGTTTAGAAAATGTTCGTAACATCCTACTCACCTTACATAAGTCGTTTCTTGAAGATTTGTGATCGTAAAAGGTTGGCCAATAACAGGTATACAGTTTTCGCCTTCTTGCACAAAGCTACTGAAATCTTGTGCAGGACACTGCTCCGTATCCTAAAGAAAGAAAAATCCTAAATGTCTATTAAATGGATAAAATATTAAGTTACAAAAGTTAAAATATTGGCATTTTACGTTAAGGTTTCATAGCGAGCAAACAATTTTACAAGTAAAGTTCAACTCAATCAACTGGGAATATGTCTTGGTGAATTTTCAATCCTTTACTAAATTACCCAACAAAATAGTCACCATCCCATATCTTCTATCAGAACTCATTTGTGTATCTTCGGCAAGGCAAACATACAAGATTCTACAGTGTACATACATCCCAACACCAAAACACTTCTTCGATCACCCCCCCCCCCCCTCCACCTTGTGATCCAATTAGTGGCAGATCAATCAATGAAGCAGAGGAGGCAACCGCCTCTGGCACTGTGACTTGGGGAGAGACCAATCACTGGCCCCGATTTAAACATTTTTTTTTTTAGTTATTGTGAAGTTGTGTGAAAGTTGAGTCTGTGTGGGGCAAAAACTGAATTGCATTTTATTTTTGGTGTGTGAAGGGTGGCGGGGGTGGATAGTGGGACTCCACATACATGAAAAAAAATAATTTTTTTTTGAAGGAGGGCGCCTCCACTGGGATCCCGCCTCCGGAACCCTGTTTTGAAATTACACTAGGGGTCCATTGTTGTCTGTCGTAAACTGTGCCTACAGTAACACAAAACGCTTATTAAAAACTTGAAATACTGATGCAAACAATTGCAATACTGATGCAACAATTTGACCTCAATGATGAGTTAGCAGACCATTTTCTTGACACGAGCCATCTTCCAGACTACAATAACACCAAAGTACTCTTCTATGAAAGAAACTATACACCAGGCTTGCACCTGAAGCATAGAACTTCAATAAACTGCAATCTCACTAATTATAATTAGTTAAATATTTTCATGAAGCACGCTACATGAAGGAAATCGTCACAAGGAATACAAGATTCCTTTTTGATACTAACGAACCAGGCAGAAGGCTAAAGGGGCTTTTAGCCATTTCAAAGCCCCCCCTCCAACAAAAACCCATTACAGCAAAGAAGCACCCAAAAGCTGGTCCAATCACAACATGGGCCATAAAACCATTAAATTCAAACACGCTGAACGGCTACTACCTGCCACAACATTCAAGGGAAAAATACAGGATGTAGGGCTTCCCCCTTCGAAATTCTACAAGAATACGTATATAGTAAGTGTTAACCCATAACCGCCTAGATACGAACGTACGCCTTCAACGCATAACAGCGAAAAACTAAGTCCCAGCGCAAGCTTTGTGAGGGGTGCCCGGGGACCCCGAGCAAAGCGGGCAGTCACAGCCCAGTGGTCAGCGTCGTCGGCTCCAAACCAAGAGAATGCCGGTTCGAATCCGAGAACCGACCCGAGTCCTAAAAAAATGGTCTGAAAGTTCTTTCAGGCGGTTATGGGTTATTGGTCGCAATCAATTATTTTCTCGACCCTCAGGTAACCCATAACCGCCTAGATATGAACGTACACCTTCAACGTATAACAGCGAAAAACTAAGTCCCAGCGCGAGCTTTGTGAGGGGTGCCCGGGGACCCGTGCAAAGCGGGCAGTCACAGCCCAGTGGTCAGCGTTGTCAGCTCCAAACCAAGAGAATGCCGGTTCGAATCCGAGAACCGACCCAAGTACCATATGGACTCTAAAAAAAAGGTCTGAAAGTTCTTTCAGGTGATTATGGGTTAACATTGTTGCTGACGGGTTCACAGTATGTGTGAATGAGTGATCCGAAGGAGTTCTGGAACACATTACGAAACAAGTATGCTTAAAGGGCGAAATTAAAGAAAGTACACCTAGAAACTCGATTATCCAACTAATTGGGACCGAAGGGTGTTCAGACAATCGAAAATTTGGATAATCCAATTAACATGCAAAATAATAGAGGAGAACGTGTTTCTTTATTTGGTTTTAGTGTTTGATGCTTGATTGTATAAGACTGCTGGAAATTTGAGCCACAATTCCGAGAATTATGGAGAATATTACCGCTAAACTTCACAACGAAGACACCTTCAATGTCTTGCGAATTTTCAATGGCAAACTGCAATCTTCCTCAGACACTTTTGACAAAGTATCGGCCTCTTTACACCTAAAAAAGTTATACTTATACATGCAACGAATTTGTAACTTCCGCTCCTCGCAGCCTCCCGTATTTAGTAGGCAGCACGTTCACTAGCTCATCAAGCTTCCACTGTCGGCCAAGCTGTTGTTTCAGGTCCCTCCCAATGATGTTTTCAACCCGGGGAAATGCGGGCCCTTGAATGTTCATCAATGATGCACATCCAATTTCATGCAATCGTATGGCTATTGAAATTGGAGCTGCATCATTGATGAACATTCAAGGGCCTGCATTTCCCCAGTTGAAAACATCATTGGGAGGGACCTGAAACAACAGCTTGGCCATCAGTGGAAGCTTGATGAGCTAGTGAACGTGCTGCCCACGAAATACGGAAGGCTGCGAGGAGCGAAAGTTACAAATTCGTAGCATGTATAAGTATAACTTTTTTTGCTCACCCAAGTTGGGTATGATGCAAAAATCCATAGCACACCAAAAATGACAAAATTAGAAATATTGACGAGAAGAATCCAAAAGAAAAGTTAATAAACAGTAGAGTGACTGCAGACAGGAGGACTGCGACCACGCCTCAAAGATATCTCAAAGGAAGTCACGCTGTCACACATCACGCTCGCTGTTGGCAGCGCATTACAATGTTTGATAGTGTCAGGGAATGATGTGCGGGCAAAAAAGTTCCGATGGCAGTGAAACAACTTAATCTTTCTGGGATGATCGTGACGTCCAAGGTAATTAAGGTGGCTCATAAAATCCATAGGATTCAAAATTGTATCACCAGTTGCCACCCGGAAAAGGAGAGTCAATCTATGCTCCAGCCTTGTTCTTTCGAGAGTGGTCCAGCCCAGGTCGCCCATTAAACCAGTGACACAAACGTCACATGCCCAAGTACGGTAAACCATCCTTGCAGCTCTTCTCTGCAGCCTCAGACCCCGTTGGATGCCAAACAGCAGAAGCGTAGTTTAGGTAGGGTCTAGCAAGCATGTCAAAAAGAGTTTTCCTCACATCGACAGTCGAGTCCCACATCACACGACTAATAAACCCAGTTTGCTGGGCAACCCTAGTCAAAACACACTGAATATGACTGGTCCAGGCTAAGTTGGCAGACAAGAGAATCTCAAGATATTTAGTTTCGTCAACCTGCCTGATCTGTACATTTCCAACCTTGTAAACAACATCACAAAGATTACCAGTCTTACGGCTCACATGCATGAAAACAGTTTTGCTGGGATTCATGCACATGCCCCATTTATAGCGCCACTGTTCCACCACGACAATGTCCTCTTGCAGAATTTGAATGTCAGCAAAGGATGAGATGCGCCTGGCTACTCCAGTCATCGGCAACATCGCGCTGTCCGACCTAAACTGGCTGGGGAGATCATTCACATAAAGAATAAACAACAAGGGCCCAATCACAGACCCCTGCGGTACCCCCGAGGTAACGGGGATCTCTGCAGAATTCATACCCTCCAGCTGCACAAACTGTGAATGACCAGTGAGGAAATCCCCAATCCACATCAACACTTCCTGACTAAAACCAAACGACTGCAGTTTTGAAAGTAGAAAACCATGAGGCACCTTGTCAAAAGCCTTCGAGAGATCAAATGATGTTGGCAGATGTAGCAGATTATGTAGCAATGATGATCTGCAAATGATGTTGGCAGTTAGAAATTTGTAGATGATGTAGGTGTAAAGAGGCCGATGCTTTCTCAAGAGTGCCTGAGGAAGATGGCAGATTTCCATTGAAAATTTGCAAGACATTGAAGGCATCTTCGTTGTGAAGTTTAGCGGTAATATTCTCCATAATTCTCGGAATTGTGACTCAAATTTGACAAACTTTCACAGTAATAGGACGAGCGTTGTTTTGACTGCTGGCAAGAAAATTTTGCATGAAATGACTCCAGAAACATAAATAAAGCAAAGTTAATGCTTATTCAATTTCTAAACATACGACAAATTTCTGAATACTGTATTTTTTAAGAATGGGTGTTCGGATAATCAGAGTGTTTGGATAATCGTGGTTCAGATAACCGAGGTTCTACTGTACTTGACTTTAAAACCTAAGGCACTGCAGCTCAAAGAAAGGAGTAGACGTATGTTAACTATAAATAGAGTAGAAACTAGCAAAAGTGGCCAAAACTGAATGATGCTTGGAAATATCAGACAAATTCATCGCTTTGGTAATGATGTGTGGATTACCAAACAAGTACACCTAGATAATCTCCGGCACAAGTTCTTTCTTTGTAGAATAAGAACTACACGATCGTGATGCAGGAAACGTTCTACTGACGCATGTATCACCATCATAAGAAATGACATAAACGAGGATGGTGCAGTAAATATTAAGTCATTTGTTCTTGGAACGAAAAGGTCTTGTACTAGTATCAAAAAGAAGAACAGTCCATGCTTCCAATTTCTTTGTATTTTTCGAGGCATTCAGAATTTTTGTTCAATGGCGCTAAGGGAACTAGGTCTTTAAGGCAAGTATGTAGCCTAACACAAAGCCATTCGTGACCACCATAGTGAAAATTCTTTTAGTGTAAAGAATGGAGAAAAATAATCAAAAATAGAAAAAAAAAACACCATTACTGCCAATTTCACAGAATTATTCAATATCCGCAACCGGTACTATCATAAAGATCACCAGTTGGATTCGTTCACTTGGTTCCTTGTTCGATCTGCTTTGCACTTGCAGTGTTCGATTCAGCGTTCGATTGCTTAATATTCATGAACTCGTTGCTGTGTTAGATGGAAATGAGAATATGGGCAATAAACTTATGTATTATAGCATCTCTTGCTCAGCCGAGTAATTGTGATCTTCCCAACTCATTATGTGCCCAGTTACGTTAAAATAATAATAATAATATAAAATACACAACCAGAAGCAAGCTAAAATGGCTGGGGAAAAAATCTACAATCGATCAAACCGTTCTTTCCAAGAATTACAGCTGGGAGCCCTAACAACATGATACGGGAGGTTGTTAAAAGAGTACTTCCGTACGTCAAGTCTCACATACTGCTTCTGCACCTTGTACCTGTGACCTCTGGTCCCCAACAGGTGGGGCAGCACAAAATAAATCACGAAGGTCTATACAACATATTTTTATCCTTGAAAATAGTTATGACCAGTCATTCCAAAATTGGCCAAATGGGGTCATGACCCAGTACGAGAGATGGAACATGAGGTAACATCATTATAAGCAATCCTTTATCGGGTCCTCGATTATACCGTTCCTGGTAACACTTATGAAAATGTTCATTAACTTGTAGGCCTACCAAAAGATGCAATAGGCCGGTCTACAACGTTATTCTTTACAGTTAAAGTTGAAATATCTGTTTAGTATTTTATAAGTAATAATGTTTTTGGAGCCTTGCAACTAAAAATGAGCTAGCTTAAAATTTTGAGTCATAATTTGGAGAATTACGAATATATTCACCACTCATTTTCACAATGAAGACACTACGTCTTGCACATTTTCAATGGCTGGCTACCATCTTCTTCAAGCATTAAGACAAAAGTTTGGTTTCTAATATGCGCACTACATCATTGTCTGCTTTCGAATCCGTAACTGCTGCTCGTCGCGGCCTCCCATATTTAGTGGGTAGCGCTTTTACTAGTTTGTCAAGCTTTCACTTCGTGACTAGCTCTTGCTTCAAGTCTCTTGCAACAATGTTTTCCATTTGTGGGAATGATGGTCCTTGGATGTTTATTAAGGAAAAAAACTCCCCTTTCGTGTAATCTGATGGCAATCGATTCCAAGCATCTCAGATGTTGATCCTTTTAAGAGTTTGATTTCACTAGCATTTCCGCCTTCTCCCACTCAATACGATGTTGTGATTCCATGCGGTGAGCTGCGATGCTGTTGTTATAAACAATTTAGAAAAATTACACTTTACCACAAACACCGGACTTTTTAATGTCCTCTTGACTTTTCGGTGAAAAAAAATGGTCGTTCACCATCAGCAGAAGCTAAACTATATCAACAAATCGGTCACATTACGACGCACAAACAGCTAACTTGAAAAACTGCAGCTGGAGCTGTTGTCGTCTTTTTTATTCCTCACATTAGCCATGTGCTGTCATATTCTTGCTAATACCCTTCCTTGTCTCACCGATGTAGACGGCATCGCAGTCTCTGCACGGAATCACAACAAAGGAGGCCACAACGAGCGGCAGTTACGGATTCGAAAGCAGACGACGATGTAGTGCACACACAAGAAACAAAAGTTTTGTCGTAATGCCTGAAGAAAATGGCAGCCAGCCACTTAAAACTCTGCAAGACGTAAATACTGTCTTCCTTGTGAAAATGAGCGGTGAATATATTCGTAATTCTCAGAATTATGACTTAAAATTTGATGAAAACATTCACAGTAACATGATGAACTGCTAGCCTAAAGGGAACTAAACACACATTGGGAAACTTCGCGTTTGATACAAAGTGCTAACGGCCAAGCCTTTTTACATACTTCGAAGAGGGTAGTAGGTCGTGAAAACGGCACTAATCTACTTTACCACAAAGCTTTTAATCCCCTCTAAAACCTATGTTCCTTCATCGACAGCATATTTTTAAACGTAGAACGAAGTAAAAGCCGTGTTTACAGCAAAAGTTAAGCTCTACAAGAATCCCAGGTCCCAATTGGCTATGAGAGGGCGAAAGTTTTAATTTTGTGTGTGCCGCCACATAATGTGTGGAGTCCAACTGACTGTTGAAATCACTTGTTTAAGCCAAAAATACTATACGGAGAGCCTTTCCCAGCGGTTTCGAAATTTCGATAAAACATTTTTAAAGGCTTTAGTCTTCTGCTTCAGGCAACAGTTGCTTCTCCTGATACCAGATGCCAACAGTCCCAGAAAATAAACAAACATAAACATGTGATATTCTTATCTTACCTTCTTCTGAGCTATCCACTTTTTCAAACCCTCGAAGTTGAACGTTGCCCAATCGCCACCATAGAATTCATTCCTACATGGGAATTCAGTTAGTAAATTATACCACGTTACGACATGCCCAAATGTTTTAAGCAGGATTAAAGGGTTATTAACTCGGTTGAAGATAACGGTACCAAATGAATCGCCAACTTCCTTTTTAATTTTCATTCTGTTAAAACTAAAATATAATCTGCTATTCTACGATAATCCAAGAATACCAGTTGTTCCTTATACCTTTACGATTCTTGTTTTAATTAGTAAGCAGGTGCATGCGTCTTAATTGAGTTCATAAACACAAGTACCTGTCCATATGCAAAACAGTCTTTCCAATCCGGGCAACGGCAGCAGCCAGGATGCACTCAGGCATACCTATAATACAAGAGCCGTCAAGCTTAGATCCATTAGCTCCAATTTTTTAATGGCGATCAGTAACCTCCGCATTCTTTTGCCATGTTAATCTTTAAGTTGTCATAAAGTTTAGATAAATACCTGTTCCAATAATGACCACATCGTACTCCGCAGCCAAATCGTCCTCCATTATTTACCACTTTAGTGCCCTATTCTGGCACTGGGAGCATGGCGGACGCTTAATGCTATTTATCACTGATCTGTAGCTGTTTAACAGGATAGCACGTTGACAAAGGTTACAAGATTATGGGAGTAGCCTACAGACGCGAGATACAGTGTTGCTAGATGAGTCAATGTTAATCCGATTTAGACGATAAATTCATCCAAATCTTTCCAAGCAGTGGGTGTAAATATTGGGTGTCGGCAAATATTGGGCACTACAAGTTTGTTTACGAATTAGCTGCACCCAAAAGGGTCCGTCCATGATGTCATCAAAAGTGGACAGGTGGGACGCGAAATGTGACGTTTTTTGTTTTTTTATAATTTAAATTATTTTGTGTAAAATATTTAGTCGCTAAAATATATCCCAACAGCAATTTTTCTGTTTGTATGAACTGCTCGCCCAAACAGTAACTACCTTAAAAAATAAAAACCAAAAAAAAATAAACCATTTTCTAGAATTATTTCCTAGACGGTCGAAGATGGACGGTAAAAAATCCTTCTTCAAAGGAGAAATTACTGGTAAGTGTGGATTCCATTTATCGTTAAGTTATTTATGTCTGGCCCCCAAAACGAGAGCTGGCTCGCGTTCTGCACTAGTTAGCACCACTTAAAACCAGAATTGAATACTTCAGTCTGCTAAAAAGGTCTGGTTGTTGCGCTAGTAAAGCACGCTCAGCAATATTAAAATGTCTTAGGTAGGGTTATGTTTGGTAGACTTCGTTGTTGTTTTTATGGGTTTGATTGTTATGGCAATTTCAAGTTTTGCATGGCTCTAACTAGTGGGGAAAAACCTCCACCGCGTGCTCAACTGCCTATCCAGATTAGTTAATATACAGGCGTGTGTTTATCAAGCACATCAAGAAAGCCGACCCAATGATCGTGCTCATCATCACATGTCTGTATACAATCACGTAGAACGAAGATTACAGACGACGAAGGGATAACCGATGATGTAACCAAGTTGCCGGTATTCTAGTAATGTAAGTAATACTATTACTACATATTGTGTGTCACGATGTGCAAAAGTAGTTATTTTGTTAAAGCTACGTGATCTTGTCACATAATAAAAAATAGGTAAAGGCAAGCAGAGACCGTGATCTGTCAAAGTCCAGAATCTGATGCTTGTCTGGTCGTATTTCGTAGGATCGTTACAGTTTTTTTCATAAATTGATGCAGATATCAGTGAATGGTGTTCAACACTATATTCTTTGGTAGTAGTCACTGCAGACACTATACCATAGTAATGTTGACAATGTATTGTAATAGAACCAGCTGTTTGAACAGATGTCGTTTGTCACCTAAAAGCAATAGTAGTGACATATCCGGCACAGCTAGTTTAGAAAACAAGTAACCTGCTGGCCGGCATTTGAATTGATCGTTGATACAATTATAGATGTCTTGATAGTATCTGTGATTTTGCTGGAAACTAAACGTGCTGGTTCAATGGAACACCAAATTCAGGTAGGACAGCTGTCTGTTGATGTACGGCCTTTTGCTTTTGCCAACGTCAGATGACAACAGCAAATGTAACGACGCCATAAATTAGGAATAAAATATTCTGGTAAACAACCTTGCTTATTGTGCTACAGGTAGTTACCAGGATCTTTACCTATAAACAGGGACATTGGGAAGGTCACAAGGCGAAGTGGCACAAACTACCGTTGCTGAATATTTTCCAAAATTTGCCAACATGCCTGCTAGCTACATATCTGCATTTTCATCATGCAGCTGTCATTCACTACGTTTACATGACCACTTAAAAGCTCATCAGCGGGATGTGCATCGCGTTCTTGTCCGTCTGTCAAGGACGTAAACACACGTTTGTGGCATTTTTCCCCATCTGGCGATGGGTACTGTGTGTCAACGTGCCTATGTTGTAGAGGAGCCAGTAAGCGAACTACATCAGCATTGTGCTTTCTATGACACAGGGTGGGTTTTTATTTCTTTAGTAGGATGGTGAGACCAATACGATTCAACTGAAAACTAGTTACTGGTAAGGTTGCATGACCTTTAAGTTTTCCTAGTAGTAAAAATAAATTAATGTGTATTCAGTTGTGCCACCCGTTTCTGCCAGCTGAACAAACATTGGAAGGGTTGCGATATCCCTCCTTCTCTTCCCCTGCATGTCTGTGTAAAATCGTACCTGCAACAAACAATAAGTCAAGGTTGGGTTTTTGCCGGGAGAGACGGGGGCAAAAACATGGTCTCTAGTCGTCGGTCGAAAATTTCTACTACCCGTAAATTAAATTGCATTCAGTTCCTGAGTGCTCTTTATGACTTGAGGTTTTTCGCTCTCCTGATCCGGCCAGTGCGCAACCCCACTGCGCATGCGTCACCATGCGCAGTCCTCCTATAAAAGCAGACAGCTCGCCCCTGGCGGCCATCTCTTTTCCTCAAGCTCTCGTCGCAGACGTCGCCTGAAGAAGCTCTACTCTCCATTCCATCGTTCCCGTTCGTCGTTCGCAGCCCGTTCGTCGTTCGCATACCTTGCCTGAAACTTCGACGCTACCTGCTGCCGTTCGTCGTTTGCTGCCCATTCGCCCTTCAACCGCCCGTTCGTCGTTCACACGCCCTGCCTAGAACTTCTACGCACCTTCTGCCGGTCATCGCGTGTTGCCCGTTCGCCTTTCAACTTCACGTTTGCCGTTCAGCGTTTGTCGTTCCCGTTCGTCGTTCGCATGCCATTACCACAAGCTTCGACGCTATCTTTTCCCGTTCGCCGCTCGTTCATCGTTCACCCGCTGCTCGTTCATAGTTCGCCCTAGCCGCTCGTCACTCGCTGCCCGTTCATTCATCACCGTGACCGTGCGCCGCCCGTATCATTCATCATCCACAAACGCCATCGTTCGCCGGTGTACTATGGATTCCCAGCATCGTAGTGCTGCCGTCTCCACTGCAACCTGCAGCCTCATTGACCCAAGGTCACTCAGCTTCACCGTTGCCCTGCGCACAGAAGCCTCCATCAACCTCGGCATCTCTCGCCCCACAGCAACATGTTGTCCAACCCCTCGACTTGTCGTCAGCTTCGCATCCTGGACCGACATCGGAGCCCTTGTCCACACAGGAAATTCATCAACTCATGAACCGTTCCATCACGTGAACCGTCCAAACCCATTATCATCCCGGCCTTACAAACATCTATGATGAAGAACCTGAGCGAACTCTATGTCCCGTCCGTGCATTGCGGTACTACATTAAACGCACAAGTGACCCCGAATGTCGAAGAGGGCGCACTCAACTCTTCCTTCCTTTCACCAAAGGAACGAATGTAACTTCCCCTGCAATGATCACCAATTGGATCAAAACTTATCAACAAGGCATACGACGATGCGAACATCGGCTGCACCGACAACAACATAAAGGCGACTGCACACGAACTCCGGGCACTCTCAACATTATGAGCTTTTCACAACCAAGTCTCCATCGCTGAAATTCTACAAGCCACGTCATGGAGAAGCCAAACTGTCTTCACAAGTCATTATCTCAGAGACATGTCAAGACAAGAAGATGGGCTATGTCGTCCGGGATCAATTGTAACAGCCAGATGCATAGTCCAACCTCCTTAAGCAAAGGGTCATTATCTCAAATAGATTACAAGTGGTTGCCACCACATTTTATTTTATTTTCAGGTAGAGTCTGGGAAGAAGGTTATAAATCTGTAATAGCAAATTTTTGGATTGAGTATTTAGGAGTAGTAAGCATTCAAAGTTGATGATTTAGTGACCATCTTGGATTGTTGCAAGAAGAGACACAAAAACTAATCTACATAATAATCCTGGAGGCCAGCTAAAAGGAAAACCGGAAGGACAACAATCACTTTAATCGCTTCTCATTGTTTTTGTGCCTAACAATTCCTGGTGCACATGCTAAGGATAGAAAACTATTGTCCAAACCGTTCATTGTGGATGGGTAAAATGAAAGAATCCATGTTTCAGCTAAATGCGTATAGTTTTAAATCAAACTAAGCTATGTTGTTAATTTCGAGGCCTGTCGAAATTGGCCGTTGGAAACGATGCAATGGCTTATTTAATTCGTAGAT
Source organism: Lithobius niger (assembly GCA_023313725.1). Lineage (NCBI taxonomy): Eukaryota > Metazoa > Arthropoda > Chilopoda > Lithobiomorpha > Lithobiidae > Lithobius > Lithobius niger. The sequence goes on from JAHWFP010026232.1 coordinate 21,543, forward strand.
GAAGGCTTTCAGAGCTGAGCTGAATTGTTTCAAAGTGGACAACAACAATCACTGCTGAACATGAGGCTGATCATTGCTATCTTGCAAAGTAGTCATTTACAATCAAAGTTCTGTGAGTGAAAACAAAACAATGTGCCATTGTTAGGCCGCCATTGGCCGGCGATTTACTTCTTTCCTCTCCCAGAAAAGGAAAATGCCAAAGCAGCCATGCTAAAGGTTTCAACTTTTGTTCTACGAAAGCTTATTTATTGACTTCCCACAGAAAAATTGTTTCATGCAAAGATGATGGTTCAGCTCTCACATTGTTTAAACGGTGCATCCTGTGATTTCAGCCACTGGATGCGCAGATTCAGTGACTGAGGCCAACAAAATTCACCGTTTGTCAGCCAGTGTGCGCAAAAATTGGATTGAAGAAATTTTAATCCGTGAAAGCGTTTCTTAGCCAGTGTGTGCGAAAATGGGAGCGGGGAGTTGGGAGTGGGAGTGAGGGGGTTGGGAGTGGGGCTGGGAGTGGGTCTGTAAACTTAATTCGTGACTGCCCCGTGCGTAGCACGGGCTTCCTCTAGTAAACTAATAACATTCAACTATTCATCAGAATTAAACTTTCTTGGGTGTCAAATGAAAGCTACTGAAATATACTTTCATGCTATTGACTTGAAATTCAATTTGGATGAAGTTAAATTATGACTAAGGCTGCTTATACGTAAAATTTCTTCACATTTTCTTCTCTTACTTCACGTATGCAAATTTTGGTCCTGGGAGCTCCCACAAAACCTTCAAGTTTATATGAAGGGCTTGTATATGTACTTTTAGCTGGAAAAAAAAAATACTTTGTGTTTTGTTCTATAAAGAAATATAATTTTGAAAGTGGTTAAAATCACTAATGCGATTTATCACAAGCAGCTTATCAAAAGTTTCAGAATTATTTCTGAAACACTATTAACCAACCAACTTTGATTTTCAGCATTTGTAGTCTTGTCAGGGAAATGCCAACATGAGGTGGAAAAATACAACTTGACTTAAAGAGGTGTGGAAAGCCCCCTGGTAGTTCTTAAGTTTCAGTTTCGGTTTACATCATGATAAGGGTGAACTCTGCCTAGGTTGGGAAATCCTCTAATCCAATTTTTAGTTTCTGTTTTTAAACGTCACCTACAGCAGTAATGGAGCTTTGTTCAGTTCACACAAACTGAATGTCACAAGCTTTTGGAAGATTGGCAGATGCTGTTTACAGTGGTTTAGGTTAGACATCACAAAGTTAAAGTTTACATATTACCACCAAACGAAACTGGAAAACAAGATCTTCCTATGTTTGGACGAAGTCAGCAAAAATAAAGGTAAGCGTTTTAGAAATAATAATTGTTTTAACTTTTCCGAAAGCTCTTACCTTAGATGGACCAACCCTGATTTACAGCAATCCACAGAAGTCGGGCAAAACAGTGATTTGGTTGAGCGGTGGCGCGACATGCTTGCATGCATGCGCAGAGCCCACCCGTTGGATTGCTGAGCGGTAGTACGAAATTTAAATCCGTGAAAAGGACAGAATCTATATATATATTTATATTTCGCTTGTGAGGATCCATCGTTTGAGATCGGACTTTATCAGGGATCATGACCAGAACTGTCAAACCTTATCTGCTATTTTCAGTCTGTCCAATCGATTTTCAAACCCTTTCAAGTGATTTTTAAACCATTACGAGCGATTCAAAAGTTGTGCTGTTGTGGTCACCGGAGCAAATCATGTGTAGCCATCTATCGTCGTAGCCGCGTACTAAACATAACGTGGAGACATCCCTCGTTGCAGCAAATCATGTGTCGCCATTTATCATCGTAGCTGCTTACCTGCGTACGTGGTGAACGGGAAAAGAACGTTCAAGTGCATGGTACGCAACATGGGGTGGAGGGTCTAAAAAAAGTTTCACATCTGGCAACCAATTTGCCTCTTTGGTTTCAGTTAGTACATGGGTACAGGAGTCTAAAAATCCTGGGACACAATTTCCATTCCCCAACCCTCCCCCCCCAAAAAAAAAATAAAAAAGAAGAAGAAAAAATCTTTCTGCTTGCCGTTCGAAAGTATAGGCCTACGTTACTTATGCATTTTTGCATTTTTTCCAATGGTTGCTTTATTCCCTGGACGTTTTAAAGCTGTCAGGAACCAGCCAGCTGTGTAACCCGGTCTGCGCATGCGCGTGTGCAGCCCCTCTATAAAAATGACCAGCCACGTCGGCTTGTCATCTTTTTTTCCTCCAGCGTGCATCAGTACGGTCATGCTTGCCTTCTTCCTGAACTTCGCCTGCTTCGTTTCGCCGGTCCAAGACTGCCTCAATGATCGTCTTCACCATGGCCAGATCAAGAACCACAGGAAAGGACCCTTCGCCCAGGGGCTTCTCCTTCCCCTGCGATTCCTCCTTCATCGGACCCGAAAATTGTGGTTACACTTTGCCTTCGCCACCTCCAACTTTGGCACCGGTTCCTTCACTGCCATGTTCTCCACCGCTCTCTTCATCGGCTCCTCCAGTTCCTTGCGGTCAACCTTGGTCCTGTCAATGTCAAGAATTGAATTTCCTTCTACATCTCTGAAACGATGCATAATTCCAGATTAGGCTTTATCTGTCATTGGATTGGTTTTCTCCTCAAATTTTGCTTCACTCGAAGAAAGCAAGTCTCTTAACGTCTTTTCTTTTCACACCATTCAGGAACTTCCTGCTCTCTGCTGCTGCCGCCTGGCGGCCATCGGCTGTTCCCCCAAATCACAAATTCTGCCTACAGCACTACAGCATAGCCAAAAAGCCGTAGCTTAGCTCCTGATTACAATAAATAGTTTTAATTACCCTTGTTCGAAAATGTACATCTCCATTTTTATCTAAGCCTCACTACATCCGTTTATCTTAATTAGTATGGCTACACAGCAGTTTAGAGATGTAGCTTCTGGTAAGTAGATGTGCGTAGCAAAGACAGTGCTCGGCGTAGACAAAAAAAAAAACCGTAGTTAGCTCCTAATTACAATAAATCGTTTTAATTACCCTTGTTGGAAAATAAACATCTCCAACTTTTATCTAAGTCTAATTACATCCATTTATCTTAGTTAGAATGGCTACTACTGCATTTTAAAGATACAGGTAGTGGTAAATAGACGCAAAAGTGTGGGACCAGTAGTAAACCATTCCACACAAATTGTCAGGGGTGGTTTTCCTGTTCCACCGAAAGGGCATTGAGATAATACTTGTCGTATTCTTGTCCCCCCCCCGCCTTAAGTAGTAGAGGGTGGTTTCAATTTAGGCCTTTTTTTTTATAGACAGGTGCATCAGCACAATATTTCGGCCATTGACGCAGAGGTTTATATATGTTCAGTTGTATATGTTCAGTTTTACTCCTTCCACTCATTTCAGCTTGTTACCTCGGGATAACTTGGTGGAGCAAGTCTGGGGTGCACATTTTCCATTTATAAAACTATTTTACATGTAGGCCTATCCGCAATGAGTATATCAGTGTGTAAACAATAATTATCCTTATGTACATGTTTCTTCTGTTTTAATAAACATTTCTACAATTGTCACATATAGTTGAAGTAATTGTAGAATCCTGTGAAGCGGGAGGGGGCAGATTTTCCATTTATAGGGCTTTTTTACATATATCGGCACTACTAGCATCAGCCTGTAAGCAATAATCATCATTGAAACATACTCCTTCTGTATTATTAAAGATTTCTATAATTATCACATCAATTTCAAGTAATTATAGACTCCTGGAATACAGATTTTCCATTTATAAGACTATTTTATAAGGCTATTTTCAAAAATTTATTGGGGTTTCAGGGCCCAAAACCTCTATAAATTCTTGAAATCAGCACTACTTACATCAGCATGTAAGCAATAATCATTATGACAAACGTGTTTCTTCTTTTATTAAACATTTCTACAATTGTCACATCCAGTTTAATAATTACATAATCTAATTATACTTGAAATAAATAATATACACTTTAAAATACCTTAAAATGTGTACTTCACCATTGTATTATTCAAAGTAAACATTTTGATTAGTGCACACTATCAATAATTAATTACATATTTCGTTATGGTTTCCATAATGGATCGGAGCTGTCACTATCAATAGAATAAAATGATTCATCTTCTAAAGTTATTTACTCTGTAGCAGATTCATCAGTTTCTGATACGCGAGTTGTATTTGAAGTGGATAGAATTCCTATTCTGGTCGACTTGAACCTTTTCCACTTGGTTTCCTTTTTTGGTGTCTGTAGTGCCTTCGGAAATTGTGACCTTATATCACGAGCCACTGTTGTTTGCCGTGATATCATCATGATTTAGCCACTGACAAACGAGAATAGTGGATCTTTGGCCATCTGAGTGGACTAGCCCAGTCACGTGATACGCACGTCATGCAAACAGCCCTGGCACATGGTTTAGGAACCATTCAGGCTTCAGTGTGTCTTCGGTAATCTTCCACCCGGATAAACATAGATTGATCATTCTTCTCAGTTGTGGGTTCAGTACACTGATGCCAGTAATAAACTATGTAGGTTAGCTCTCTTCATGTGCTGACACAGACTGTCTGGATCTGGAATAATTGTTTGTGTGGTTTTTACATTAGTGCAAGTATCAACTAGTTGTTCAGCTCTTTTACCATTGCAGACGTACTGCTGTATGAATGTTAAGAGTGCAGTCTTGTGTTTCTGTTGAAACATACACGTTTTCCCAAGATGTTTCAAGCGATTCATTGCTTCTTCAAGTTTGCATGATTTATTAAAAACTCACCTTTTTTGACACATTGTCGTAGTAGCTGGTTACATCACTTTCTGTAATTGCATGATATGTTGGCAAACTAATACTCGTAGCCAATGTGCTAATACATGGAGATTACATCATCAAATAGAACACTAGGTATTCTTGAGAAAAAACCAAGTATATTGAGAGAATACCTGGTATTCTTGAGTATACCCGTATTCTTGAGAGATACCAGGTTATTATTGACAGTATACCAGGTATTCTTCACAGCATACCAGGTATTCTTGATAGCATATCAGGTATTCTTGACAGCATACCAGGTATTCTTGATAGCATATCAGGTATTCTTGACAGTATACCAGGTATTCTTGCGAGTGTACCAGGTATTCTTGCAAGTGTTCCAGGAATTCTTGAGAGCATACCAGGTATTATTGAGAGAATACCTGGTATTATTAAGAGAATATCGGGTATTATTGAGAGAAATCAGGTATAAGAATACTGGGTATTCTTGAGAGATTACCAGGCATTCTTAAGAGATTACCGGGCATTCTTGAGAGAATACCATGTATTCTTGAGAGAATACCTTGTATTCTTGAGAGAATGCCAGGTATTCGTCAGAGAATACGAGGCATTCATGAAAGAATACCAGACATCTGGTATTCTTTCACAATGCCAGGTATTCTCTCACCAAATTCTCTCGATGGTACTTAGTAATATCAGTACACATGGTATTGTGTCACTAACACCTGGAATTCTTTCAATAATATATACCTGGTATTCTATGAACAATACCTGGTATAATTATATAATTATAATAATATAGGTTTGTTGCAAACGCAACCGGAATGACAAGGACCTGGTGGTCACTGACTGCCATACGATGTTAAAACTAAAAAAAAAAGAAAGTATAGATTACAACAACTCACAAAAAACAAAAAGTTTAAAACGACGACAGCTCGGCTGCAGAGGAAGGAGGACGGGTTGATGGTATTGGGTTGGGGTCACAAATGCCTTACCAACAAGGTTAGACCTACCAGGGACACAATGGTCCCC
>JAHWFP010026239.1:8299-24270 GCA_023313725.1 Lithobius niger
CCCCCCCCCCCCCAAAAAAAAAAACAATATCCTATCGTCTCGTTCAATGACGTTCGCTGTGACGCTGACGTTTACGAAAATCAAACTGCAAATCCGGAGTGATGATTGTCGTCCGTGTGAAATTGGTATAGAATCATTCGTTTACGGCACGTGTCACTTTTCAACAGGTGCAATGTCGTCATTTCGACAAAAATCATAAACATTTTCCGAATTTCTGAAAGCGTAAATTCGTCGCATTTTACGTACTGTACTTGTGTCCGTGCATTGCAGAAAGGCTGTCGATTGAATAACGGTTGTGATCGTACGGTGTTTTCATACCATCAATTAATGCACACAGTTCACGGTTCGACAACATCGTAGTATCAATAGCATTACTGCAGCCAAGCCTGCATGTCAGCTTTACGTTACCTCTTCGTTGATATTTTTTCCTCCTTTACAGAATGGTATGAAGCGTAATCCATTGTTCGGATTTCGTTTGCGTGGCGCAGTCAAACACCCAAAACTTACTTTGAACTATGTTCTGCAACGAACGCCACCCAGCAATCGTGTTTCTTTTGCAAATCGACGAATAGATTTCTTTTGATCATATTGGCGCGGTTGGCTGTCGACATTCGTTACAGTTTGCTTTTGGGAACTCGAAAGGCACTTGCAGAAGACATCGATTGAGCTATTGTTGTCATCGCCGCCATCTTGGAACTACTTCCGTTTGGAAGACAAGTGGCTGTCAAAGTTCGCGATCTGCTAAAAAATGCTAATCGACTATTTTTTTTTATTTCATGAGAATTATGTATGGCCAAGTAACGTACCTGAATAGTTTCTGACATCGTTTCATCCCTAAAACGTTTTGGTTGATGCTGGGAAAACACGAACTACGTTAAGCCTAACGTCGTAATACAATTTCAACGCAAGCCTGAAGAGGCTCTATCGCATCGCTAACTCTCTCTCCACTGACTAATGTGGGTGGATTTTACCATAATAAAAATGTTAATCAAATCAAAAAAGGTGACTGCATTCCTCAAAATCTAACGAAACCAAAAAAAAAAAGAAAAAAAGAAAAAGAAATGGACCAGAAAACTAGATTGCCGTTTCCATTTCATAATTACTAAGGAAAAAAAATGGATTTCATCAATTTGGACCAAAAATTACTGATATCTACTTCAAAACAAAACTTGTTAAGGATTCCCGCCAAGCTTTTAGGCCGTGGGAAGTCGTGATATCAAACGCCAAGCTCTTTCGCCAAGCTAATCCCACCGACTATTTCAAAAATGTCGAAATAGCACGGAGATTACAGTGAAACCTAACCAGAACCGGGGATCCCTAAGAAAGTTTCTGCTAAAATGGAGCACAACTTACGCTACCTTAGAGTATGGATTAGCCCCTACCAACATGCTTGGCTTGGAGTCGCTGACCTGCGGTTCTTGCCCAGCACGACCACTGGACGTCCCTGTAACTACCTGTAATTACATGTTAGTATGCAAGCTACACCTTTACCTAAAGGGTACAGACCTGTACTTGCGTTGACCACAAATGCCACTGAAACGAAATAAGCACACTTAATTATCACCCTTGCCCGTCCACATCGTTATGCGGTTAGCAATTGTAATAAACCTTGGAGATTCCCATTTAGAAGGATCGGAAAAATAGATTAGGCTTAGAGTGCCACCCAAACATGATAACCCTAAAAGGCGTAGAATTAGCAAGACCAAAAGAGAGAGCGGATGTTAGTGGTTTCCCAAACCAAAATAGGAATGCTTATTTTCGCTGTCCCGTAATACAAAAACTTCGCACGAACTGACAACAATGCAACAGCTTAACCCTAACAAAGGGAAATGTAGCATCTTCACGAGACTTAACCTCTCGTCGCTTAAACCAGTTAACAATTAGTATTAAAATACGCTTAAGCGTATAAAATACGGATGTAAGCCTTAAAAAACACAAAGCCCTAAAGGAACAGATATTAGAAACAGACATGTAAGTCATCAGCGTTGCACTAATACGTCTAAAAGAATCTCCAGCGACCCAAAAAACAAGCTGGAGATTCTTTTACACGTATTAGTGCGACGCTGATGGCTTACATGTCTTTTTCTAATATCCGTTCCTTTAGGGCTTTATGTTTTTTAAGGCTTACATCCGTATTTTATACGCTTAAGCGTTTTTTAATACTAATATACATTTTTTTTTTGTTTCATCAAGAATTACACAGAAAATAATACTGTAATCACCTTAAAATAACTGTTATAAGACAGCCTTTTTAATACTCAATTTTAAGAGCTATAAAAATTGAAAATCGATTCTTTGGTTCGATCTCTAGTTGACAGCAAAATTTCCCCAAGAAGAAAAACAACAATAATTGTAGTCACATTAAAATAGCGTTCAAAAGGCCATAGGCTTTCTTCATACCTATGTTTAAAGCTGTAAAACTTTAGCATCGGTTCATTGGTTCGATTTTCAGGTATGGCATAGCTGTTACGGGCCAGAATTTCGGCTAATTATGAACATCAAGCTAAAAGCCATGAAATTTAGTACACAAATCAATTCTTAGCTAATAAATCGAGCTAGCTATGGAATCTCTCGAGATGCCCCCTAAGGCTCCTTCCTGTCCCCCTACCACACTCACCTGTACTACTATGAATTTTGGTACTAAGAATTTTGGTACGCCAATCATTCCTAGTAGTAGAAATTGAACCAGCCATGGATCCCCATGAATTACCACCAAAGCCTCCCCCAGCATCCCCTGCCCCTCCTTTGCACCTCATGAAACATCGATGACCAATGAGGGGGGCATAGGAGGGAGCTGGGGGCCCTGGGGGGGGGGGGGAGGATTTCATGGCTTGTTCAACTTCTACTGCAAAGAATGACTTGTGTACCAATTTTCTAGCTTTTAGCACGATTTGCAAAAGTCAGTGACGGGAAACATGGGGTTGCTGGGGCCCCTTTGGGAGTATTTCATGGGGGTTCAATGGCTGATTCGATTTATGCTGCTAAGAATAACTTGTACACCAGAATTCATGTTTTTTACTTGGTCTGTAAGAATTTGTTGCCCAAGTCCCTGGAAGTGGGAACGGGTGGGGAGGCGCTGAAGGTCTTTGGGGGTATTTCATGGAGGTCCATGGCTGGTTTGATTTTTAATGGTAAGAAGACTTGTGTACCAAATTTCGAAGTTGTTACTCCACTTAATGACTTCTGCCCAGTGCTCTATAATAATTATTGCTCTACCGACGAGAATACGGCAGTCATATCTAAATCGTGTTCAAAGGGCCCTGGTCGGTGTTAATACCTACATTTTAAGCTATACAAATTGAAAATCGGTTCATTGGTTCGATCTCTATGTGAGAGCAACGTTCTAGCGCATTTGGCTTCCCGTGTCAAGAATAATGTAGTTACATTAAAATGACATGCGAAAGGCCCTAGGCCTTGTCCATACCTACATTTTAAGCTATAGAACTTGAAAATCGATTCAGTGGTTCGATCTTCAGGTGACAGCAAAGAGTCGCCACAACAACATTAATGATTTGTACCCAGTGCTCTACAATAATAATTGCTCTGCCGACGAGAATACTGTAGTTACATCAAATTCGTGTTCAAGAGGTGCTAGTCGGTGTTAATACCTACATTTTTGGCTATACAAATTGAAAATCGGTTCATTGGTTCGATTTCTAGATGATAGCAAACGTTCTAGCCCATTTGGCTTTCCGTGTCAAGAATATTGTAGCTGCATTAAAATAGCCTGCGAAAGGCTCTAGGCCTTGTCCATACCTACGTTTTAAGCTATAGAACTTGAAAATCGGTTCAGTGGTTCGATCTCCAGGTCAGAGCAAAGAGTCCAACAACAACAACAACAACAACAACAACAACAACAACAACAACAACAAGAAACGGCCATGCCGTGGACGCCGAACGGTTCAATTGTTGTCATTAAAATTTGTAATGCGGTGAAATAGTTATGACACGACCCCAAATACCGAATTTCGTTGGTCTATTACCGAGGGTACATGGAGGTAGGAGCATTTCACTATATCGACGTAGTGTTAAGTTGATGTAGGATAAAAGCGCTGTAAAGTTAATGCGACGTGGGTACATGGTCATTACGTTTAGGCGCAGCGTGGTTACATGGTAGAGCAGCTGACGCGATCGCATAGCGGCGTAGCTAGACCTGGCACATGCGCACATTGCTTGGAACTTAGGAGTTGAGTTGTTCAAACCAACTCAACTCCTATGCTTGGAGCGCGTCACAGCCTGTAAATTTAAATGTTTGCTCATAACAAAAAAAATTAAGGTTTGAACTCGACTGCCCTGATTAGCTGTTGCGGGGCGGGGAGGGGGATAGCAGCAAACAATAATTTAATGGGTGCTCTATATCATGTTACATCAATATGATTGTCATGTGCCATCGGTAAATAAAAGCATAAGAATACGTTTTTTTTTCGGAAAAAAATGCTAACTAGTAATCGACTTTTGTTTACTGGCGCCTCCCCCCACCCAATCCAATTTTAATAATTTAATTTTCAGTAATTTAATCGATGCTTTATCATGTTACATGGCCTTCACTATATTGAAACATAAAAACACGTTTTTCGGACAGGAAAAAACAAATAACAAGTAATCAACTTTTGTTTACTGGCGCCAACGAATGTTCGATAATGTAATTTTCAGTAATTTGATCGTACTCTATCATGTTATGTGGCAATCACTAAATTGAAACAAACAATAATTTTTTTGGACAGTAAAAAAAAAAACAGCTTAACGAGTAGTGGACTTTTGTTTACAGGCGCTTCCCCTCTCCCCGCCCGCAGCAGTATACTGACGCTGTACATGCTTTAAATAAAAGCATGAAAACATAGCAAACTAGTTAAAGAAGGTGGACTCGGGTCCAATTTTTGGGAACCGAAATTGCCCGCATTTACAGAAACTGGAACCGAACCGAAACCGCAAATGTGATGTGCTATAATAAAACCCGACCCGACTCGAACGCAGTTTACCGCGGTTAACCGCTAAATAAAAATCTAATAAAGACATTGATTACAAAAAAAAAATGTTGAAAACAAAAGAAAGCCACACGAAGACAGTGTTATAATTCGACAAACGCCGTTCTCAGTTGATTATTATTTTTTGTTCGTCAAAGTATTTTTTTTTTAGTTAGATAAAAATAAGTTTAAAAAATCTTGACAGCGTTCGTCCCTTCCTCCTCCTCAAGCGTCATTTGCTGTTTGTACGGTTTGATTTGCTATTGACGGCGCACTGAGCTTCGGTTTCGGGTCTTGCATTTTCTACCTCAATTGGCCTTGGGTTCACCTAGTTGTGAAGGTGAATCGAGGTGCATCAAGGAAAAAAGCAAATAATAGCCACGATAGTTTCGCATTTTCTATGACACGCGGTTATCAGCGGTTATTTATTTTAGCTGCGGTTCACCCGTGGTTTGCATGAACCCGCACGTAATTTTATTTTTTAGAACCGCAGCTGCCCGCAGACCGCAGTAATTTTTTGTTTGGAACTGACCCGACCCGGAACCAACGCGAACCGCACCGAACCGCGGTCTTCCCGACCCGCGTCCACCTCTAGGTAAAAGTATGGCCCACAGCACTGGAATTTGTTGCCGGGGACCAGGCCAAAAATAAATGAATAAGTGGTCCAGAAAAACATAAATAAATATGTGGTATCAAAAAATATTTAATTATTATTATTTTTTAATTAATACTATTCAATATTACTTACACGTGAATTAGCTACTGCTGCTACGGCAATTTTTTTTTAATGTAAATACGCTCCCCATCAATAATTTTCACCGTGTGCGTACCTGTTCCAGGTTTTGCCTCGTATTAGTTTTTTAATATCTCAGAATTTCATTTCTTTTTGCCATCCAACTGTCAAAAGCTTCTTCGTGTTTACGAATTAACCGAAAAGGTGTTGAATTGGCGCCAAAATGACGTTTTAGCGCCAACTGTTTCGTCCAATCCCAGCGTACTACTAGATCTAGGTCAAGCCAGAGAGCGGGTTAAGTAGGTACATGGAGGTCCAATGTCGCACTAACTTTCCTTATATCGACGTAAAGAGGTGGTTTAACTAATTCGCAACAAGCTCGCCACTAACGCGACGTAGCAGGGGTACATGGAGGTTCTTAATGCGAATCAACGAATGTCGTCGTAAAATTAAGTCGACATAACACTACGTCGCTCTATAGAACATCCATGTACCCTCGGTATATGTCAATTTTGGGCGAGACTAATAGGAGTTCAAAGTTTGACGTTTAACATGGAAGTTCATGCTGAGGCTTACATAAGGACCGCTACCGCGGTCCTTGATACTATATAAAAGGAAACTTACATTCAATTTACAACATGCACCACAATTCTTAGCAACACTCAAGGGCAAGATTCAAACGGTAAATGAAATAATTCAAAATTGCGCAGCAAGCAATTTTCATATATGTCATTTAACCTTCGAACTATTACTCGGTGGGATTAGCTTGGCGAAAGAGCTTGGCGTTTGATATCACGACTTCCCACAGCCGAAAAGCTTGACGGGAATCCTTAACAAGTTTTGTTTTGGGGTAGTTAAACTGAATTAAACGTTACTTGCATGTATTTAATGAGTATACGTATTAGCTTATAGCTTAGTTGTAATTTAGTTACTTTAGATTTGGGCTGAAAAATGAGCAAAAATTACCAGATGGAATGCGTGGCGCCCTCTGAAAACTCGGATGGAATTAATGGGAAGAATGTCACACGTCTCAATAGGGACTTTTTATAGTTACAAATTCTCCTCCCAAACCCTACATATTCCTGATAAAAAGCATACTTGGCAGTGTAATGTTAAACCCTGCGACTGACTCCATGTTGACTTTGCCGGGCAAATGGATGGTAGAATGTTTTTAGTCATAATTCACACATATTCGAAGTATCCGTTCATATATGCTTTAAAGAAAACTACTTCATCTAAGATTATTTCTAAGTTTCAAGAAGTGTTCGCCATGTATGTTTACAATAAATTGTTATTGTCCAATCACGGCCCACAAATTTACTTCTGTTCGGTTTGAAACCTACCTGAAACTGTGGTTTTCAGCACATCATGCTTCACACACACTTTCATCCGTGGACTCCGTCAGGGATTTAGGAATCTGGTTTATAAAGGATCTTAAAGCATCCTTGCATTGCACTAAAATCGAGGCTCAAGTTTATCGTCGATTAACCGTGGTTAGGAGATGTTTCGCAAAGTCTCCAAAGTCTCCATGTCTTTTGTAAACTTTTACAGCGTTTACCACTTACATGTTACCTGAAACGTACTTGCTAATCATTTTTTAGTTTAGGAGCGGCGTTAGTAGCCCTGAGCCTGCCGTTATCCTTGCCTTGTGGCTAAAGTTATATGATAATTATTATCATGTCTGCTCCTTTTTTCCCAGCCACAAATAAGCAAGTCTAACGGGTTATACGACACGCAGCTGTAAACAAGTTTGCAAATATGTGAGCTCTTTTTCCTTCGTTTTTTAGTTTAGAACTTCCTGCAGAGAAGGTGTTTGATTTTTTTTATTTCGGCCGTACAGGTATTTAATAAAATTGAAAGTTAAACTCTTAAGTTGCTATTTCAAAGTAGTTGTTACTTGTATGTAATTATTGTTATAACTTCCAATTTATTATTGAGGGGTCGTTCTTGAATATACCCACACCTCAGTATACATGTTGATGACGCTGTATTATGCACCAGCTATTCTGTAATCATTCATCATGTGACCATATCTTCTGTAATAAAAGCAATAGTGGCAGCATTTGCTTTGTCATTCTCTTAAACCAATTTCCTGGTACAGGTCGCTTAATTTAAACTAGTGATGTAAGCTGCAATTCATCACATATAGCACGGCTGCAACATTGATACAGTAGTATAACTTTGATGTACGCACGGTACAGAGTGCAAAATACGGGCACCTAATCACGGAAAGGCCGATTGGTGGCTAAATGGAACCTGGGGAAAAAACGGAAATAAAAAAAATAATAATCGTGTGCCCACTGATGAATTGCTGGTTGACTTTAATGTTTGTGATGTCTAGTAAAAACAAAATTTATATGTGCCATGAAAACATACATTACCTAACATCTAGCATTCCCTTTCTCTTAGTGCTGTGTGATCTAGAGATTGAAGTTCTATAGACATCCGTCGGAATCCAAAGACGACTGGTCTGTCGCGCCACACACGGAAACCCGGTCTCCGGTCTCTCCTCCAGGTCGTCCTCGGTCGCCCTTTCAGGACAAAGGACAGGGCCGGGGCCGATCCTACGGATGCAGTGCTACACCAGACCGACGCGTCCACCCATCTCCTAAAGGCCGACTACGATCAATATCTTCACGCTGACAATTACTCCTTGCCATTGCCGCTTTTTTCTATCAGCTTGGTAAAACCTCACCGACGATCCAGGCATCCTCTCTATCATCGCACATGGATTCCTCCCTTCTTTTTCTAGGCCTCCTCCACTACGGAGTCTGCTTTCCTCCACCGGAATCCCAGTAGAACCCCTCATTATGGACGAAATTGCTTCTCTCCTTGCCAAACAAGCAATCCAAGTAGCTCCGGAACCAAACAAGCCCGGTTTCTACAATCCGATCATAATTTGTCCCAAGAAAACAGGCGACTTGCACCTCATCTTCAACCCACAGCCATTAAACAAGTTTATTCGAAATCCCCTCTTTTTGATGTCCACAGTGGATTCTGTTCGTCACGCTTTTCTCCTAGGAGACTGGACAATGTCCATAGATTTAGCGGATGCCCACCTTCATTTCCCGATCCACGACATCTCTTTCGTTTCCAAGTCAGAGGAACGATCTACGAGTTTACCTCCCTCCCGTTCAGTCTCAATGTGGCTCCCAGAATCTTCACGCTTGTTTTAAAGGTTGTTCTTGCTCATCTACATCAACACGGCATCCGTGCAGATGCCTTCCTCGACGACTGGATTCTACCGCATCAGAACCTCGACCAGCTCACCCTACACAGAGACACCACCCTTCGACTTCTGCACCGTCTCAGCTTTGGCATGAACTTTCCCAAGTCACGACTGATTCCCTCCCAATGCTTAGTTTTTCTCGGAGTCTTCTTCAACCTTCGAGAAGCGACAGTCATGCCTTCCCCAGACAGGATTCAATCCATCCTTTACAAGGTTCGAAACTTCCTGTGGACTCCGGTCTTCACACGTCATCAGCTTGACTCACTCATCGGGTCGTTAGATTCCGTAGCCGTCTTCGTACCTAACGGCAGATGGCTAGTCAGACCACTTCATCTATTCCACAACTAAGCTTTATCTCCATGAACACTAGCGGTCTGCTTGCCACGACTTCCCCCGGACACCTTCCCCACCGAATCCCTATTACAGTTTCTAAACCCTCATTTCTTGGCCCATTCAGTTCCATTACACGAACCAGCACCCGATGTCCTTCTCCTCTCGGACGTATCCCTCAAGGAATGGGGTGTTCACCTCGGCAACCTCACCCATTCTGGATGCTGGTTAGGCGTCCCTTCCGTACACATCTACGATCTTGAACTCCGAGCAGTGTATCTCAGACTCCGACACTTCCAGAACCACCTCCACGGCAATGTGGTTCAAGTCCACATAGACAACACAATAAACAACCTAGTGCAAAGAGTACCAGACTTGGTCGAAAATTGTATGCCGCTTTTAGTCAACGTCCAACGGCAATTCCAATTTGAGTCATCGAATTTAACGTCTTGTTTTGGCTATTGCTTTGGTCCAGGCGCTAGCGGTTTTAACAGCTCCAACCCTGTGCTTCGGCTCTCTTTCATTTAGACTAGCATTGGGTCTTTTATATTCGGACCCAATTTGATGACACACGCAAGAGTACTTCTGACCATTTGTGGGTGCAAGTCGAAACATGCATGACACACGTGCTTAGTTTGTGTAGCATTCTTTTAAAAGGTGCGCCTAGTAGCTTCTGGATTCGATACCTACGCGCAAAGCCAGGGGCCACACCATTCACTCCCCAAACACCAATGAATTCTTGCTCAAACCTATGTAACTGTTGCAAAAGGATGGGCGAAATAGGGAGAGGGAATGTCCTTTCAAAAGGACGGACATTGCCTCTCACCATTTTCCTATATCACATGCATAAATTGCGTTTGCAACATTTCATAGTTTGAGCAAAACCGTGATAGTAGCAAAACCGTGTCGTACAGGGAGGGAACACAAGGAAAAATTAACCTGTTTGCAACATTACTTAAGTTTGACCTAATGTTGAAAACCTGAGGGACACAGGAACGGCAGTTGTGAGATGTGTGGGTTTCGCTGTATATTATTTGCTTTCAGTTCTGTCACTATCCATGCTAATGCACGAGGCTAATGCGTTGTAACATTATAAAATGTGTTTTTAATTATTATTAGCCACCAACCTCATGAAATTTGCAAACTCTGTTTTGTTTTCTAGAACATCCTTTGTTTATCAAAGAAAAATAAGAATTAGGAAAGAACATTTTTAACGTATTGTCTCTTCAAATCCGGATTAGCTTGGCATTTGACTGCATCAAGATGAAGTTGTAAAGTAATTTGTTTCTTTTATTTTTAGCTCAACAGCATAATGCTTGAATTCTAATCACTTCCACTCCCACAATATCAATTACACCACAGGGTGGAGGTTCCCCCCAAAAAAATGCACAACCTGAAATGTGAAAAAATAAAAAATAAAACATCTCTTGAAATTCCCATCTTTCCTTCGATGTAGTCACGATGCGTCACACACTAAATTAATGAAAAGTGTACATTTTTAAAGATTTTTGCATTTGAATTTTTCGGTCGCTGTTGTCTGAATTTTTTTTAACAAAAAAAACTTATTTAGGGAGGCTCGAATTATTCATGAGCCTTTATAATAATTCGGGGGTGCTAAAGAAAAACATATTACAACTTTTGAAACAAAATAATTAATGTCGCAGAACCAGTAAAGTGAACCCCCCAAACCAGAGTCATTCTAAACACCATGAATCTAGTACACGCCATGCGTAACTACTATGCCAACATCTCTGTAAAAAAAATAAAACCGTATCTTAACCAATAGTTTTAGAGATAAAAAGAAAAGTACAGATATTTATAATCTTAATTGCCGATCAAACCGTAGATGACCTGTCTTTTGTTATTAGCAATTCCCTCCTGTTTGTGACTCAATCCCTAGCGATGAAAAGTTGGCTTCCAACCTGGACTCGCAGCTCCCCTTCTATTGTGCATGCGCCAGCACAGGCCTCAGTATATAAACGCTCGAGCCGGAGCATTTGTCATCTTTCTTTTTATGGTACCACGTCGTGTGGTCATACTTCTGGCTCTCCCGTCCGCTTCAGTCATCGGTTCACAGCAAGTATTCTTCTCGGTTCCCGGGTGCAAACTTGGATCCGTCGGCCCTTGCTTTTGGCAATGGTTCCCCTTAGGGGCATGTCGGTTCACTCTTCGGCCCGCCTTCGGTTCCTCATCAGTTCGTGGGGGTACCCACGGTTACCATGGGACTGTCTGTCCATATGTTTTGGCAACAAGCTGTGTGTCAGCATCCAGGTACTCTTTGTCCGTGCACTACAGCACGGGCAACCGGGCGACCGGGCACCCATCTACTACTAAGCTTATGCGCCGAACATTTCCTTGTGCGGTAATGTGTGGCTTATGCGCACAGGCGATCAGAACCTGGAAACCAGAATCAACGACCCTCGATGGACCAAGGCCTGTTGTCCACCATTATTTTTCTTGCTTCCAACTTTCTACGGCCTTCGTTTCACCGACCGAACGTCAGCACGTTTTGTGTTTGTTCACTGGCACCCAAGTCCGGTGCTCAGGCCCAGACCCAAACTAGGCACGGTGACGACTTCTCCTCTGCAAACTGTATTCGGTCCGCCTTCTTGCACCACATGTATCCCGACTCGTGGTTCCCTCGGGCCTCGGCCCACAATTCTCCATGCCCATGGGCCAGTTCAAAGAGCCAGCGGAACCACAGTTTCACTTTTGAACAATCAATATGCCACAAGCCAGTCGATGGCCACAGACGGAGACTCAATGGACTCGGTTAATCCTTTCACCTCACCTGCTGCTGCGGCTCAAAATTTCGATGATCGTCATACACCTCTCCTGTCACAACAAACGCGGGGGGAGGGGGTGACCTGCGTTCACACCTCTGAATCCCACTTCAACCTCATAACCAGGTACACCATTGGATTTTGTTTTCATCCCCTGAACGTTGGTCCACTCTCTGTTTCTTCACTGACGTCCAAAGCTCGGGTCCAGGTCCATGCTCGGGCCCAGTGACCCCTCTGCTCTTCTTCGAATCACTGCTGGTCCTAGGATATCTGTCCACGGTCCTCTTGGACCATTTTCCACGACACTTCCCTTCCCCCTTCGAAACATGGGTCCTCCGGGCACCCATGTGACACTGGTACTTCTGCTGAGTTTCTATATGCCATCAGTCGGTCAGCACATCTATGTACAGCTACAATCATCAGCATTACTTGATTCCTTCACCTCGAGCGTCAAACATCGTCTGTCTTTGTTCTACCTTCAGTCCTCCTTCCACCACAAAAATCATCCCTGCTGCCATCCCCCTTCACCTCTGTCAACGGTTCCTCCAGCCCATACACTTAACCACAGTAACCACGCTGTCTCTACTAACGATTCACAACGCCACTATACAGATGTACCTGCAGTCCATTTCTTTTCGAGCCATTTATGCTGAAGTTCCTCTTTTCTGTCGTTCCATTATACACCTGCACTCCTGCAACGGAAGAGAGGTGCGGGCCAACCTACACGCACGGGCTTTGGACACCGTTTCAGCCCTACAACCACGTCAAGCATACTATTGAACATCATTACATCATTTTCGTCCACCCTGGCCCCTAGGACCAGTTCCTGAAATCTGACTTTCCGGCTCCTACACCTCACATCACCACAGCTTCTGTTCCTTCACAAGCAACCATGGCTCGGTGCTCAAGCTATGGCCCGAGGACGGACCCGGTTTGTTTTTTTCCCCGAATTAATTTCGATTCCCAGTCTTCAAAAAAAAATAAAACAAATAAAAACAGACCAGGTAGCCACCTTCTTCTGCCAGTCAGTCTCCTTCCACCTAGCAACAGTGTCTTTTTATCGTTTACAACTTAGCAAAGCAGTACACTGTCTGACCGATTCACCGTTCCTTACCACCTTTATATGCGGTTACTCTGCCCCTCCTCTCTGCCTGTGTTCAACGAGGCAGTGCAACGGGTTCCCTTAGCTTCAACTACACTTCTGCCTTACTAAGCATTCAACGTCAGTTCCTACCGCTTCATAACCAGACCATGCCTTCATATGGCCCTTTTTTTTTGGCACCATCCACGGTTTCCCCGGCATCTGGACTTACTTTCCTGACTCCATATCACCAACCTTTTCAGAACATCATTCTACTTTTACGAACTATACAGTACTATACTGACGATACGCCCATTCGATCAAAATCTTCCCTATTTCTCCCCTCCGGAACCCAGTACTCACAGCGAGTCATCGACAATCTTCTTGCTTGATTTATCACACAGACCCCCCCCCCCCCCTGTTGTGACCATGCTACACACGCCGGCCTTCTGCAACAGCTACGGTCACTCCAATTTCGACTCCTTGTTCAATGGTACCACCAACACTACCGATTCAGCGCACCCAACCATCTGTTCAAGTTTCGACCTTACCGGTCTCCAGCCAAGACTCACAGCACAACCTGCTCCCGGTACAGTCTGTTTCCATACCTTCGGTTCCACAACCTTTCCTGGTGCTTATTTCTGCCGCCTCGATCCTGGACGGTCTCCCCCATCCTTTGGGATCACTGTTCCTTTCGACCAACACTTAACCCTAGCCCTGTACCATGCTGACTCACTTGACCTTTTAACTCTTCGAGCTGAAGTTACCATCATACAATCCTTGCAGACCGCCAACCTGCACCACGAAACCACTACTAGGTTCCTTCAGCAATCAAATTCCACATTGACATGGCTAGAATTGCCCACCTTCTACCTGACATCGCCATTCTTCTAGCCTCAGGTGTTTTGTTCAACCTTACATGGATGGCTCCAATCGATTCTCCGCAACATGGAGAGTGCACTGTGCTTCTACTTCAAGGTCTCGAAGGCCTCCGCGTGGTTGCACTTCCAGACAGCAATCGCCCCGCCCTACTTCCTCGCCTAACAGCCAGCAGAATAAGTCTAGTACAGCAGCTTCTAGGTTCACCAAGCAGACGTTCACCACTTTCCGGTTCCCCAGAATTTCCAGTCCCGAACAGCTCTCGCCAATCCTCCAACGTTGTCATCAATGCCACTGCTCCTGAATCCTGAAGACGAAAATTGATAATTTTCGAAACGTTGTTTGTAATTTTATGTAGCACTGCTTGGTTTGCCTTCACATAACCTGAATCGGTTCGCAAGTACTCCAACGATACCACCGGTCCCCAGTCCACAGTTCTTTCCCAAGGCAAGCCCTCTTATAGACACCTGGTCCACTGTTGTCATCGCTATTTCCTTCCCCTGTTCGGTACCATCTTCGGGCCACCTCCCATGTGCGGTCTGCCAGCACAAGGTTAAAGGAGTAGCTCCTTAGTTCAGGGCTCTGGCATGAAATGCAGCAGCAATCTTCTAACATCCTCCTTCAAAGTTTTTATGAAGGTTTCCATACACTGCTTTCAGGAACCAGTCTCTTGTCACAGTCACGCCCTTTCTGCGGATCTTTGACCACTGGACACGGATATTTCTTCTGTGCTCATGGTACAACCTGCTACGATTCTGGTTCCTCTGCACACTCTTCGCATGCCCTTGCTACGCGTTGTGCTTCAACTATTTTTTTGAAAGAAGACACAACAACACTGGCTCAAGTGGTGCTCGCCACTGCCTGTTTATTCCCCAAGTTCGTCGTTGCGCATTTCAGAGGATGCTCCGGCAACATTTCCACAAGACATAACAACATACGACGCCATTTTCTAATGGAACTCGTCTTCACGGTTACCTCGTTGGACCAATCTTCATTTCCACTGATTCCCGTACACAGGTCATCGGCATCGCCTCAACCATTTTTGCCAGCTTAGTTACCAAGTCACGGTTACTACCTATTCTCACCCTCATCTTAGACCCACCCAGACATCATCCTACTTGGAAGATGGGGTTTTGTCATTTCCCTTATGTACTAAGCTCATTTCTCAGACCCAGAACTTGACCGTCATCCTCTCCTGTTATGATGTTGCCTTCACCACCGCCTTTGACCTTTCACTCGTTTCCCGGTACCAGTTCATCAGCAACCCTGCTCCGATCAACCATGCCAATCCACTGGACGGTCCCCGCTTCAGGCTGACGATCGGTTGACAGGATCTTGGATTCCAGGGTTGCCGGCTCGCAGCACGCGTGCTTGTCAACCTTGGTTCTACCGCCACGTTTTGACGAGGTATTGCTAATAATAAAAGACAGGTAATTTATATTTTCATCGGCAATTAAAATATATAACTTACCAGGTGGACCTGGTTGAAGTTTTTTTTAATTGCCTAAATAAAAATATACATTACCTCCACCCGCCCGACCTACCCTTTCGATACCAAGGTTGCATGAGAGGAAGCAAGATGACGAATGCTCCGACTCGAGCATTTATATACTGAGGACTGCGCTTGTACATGCGCAATGGAAGGGAAGTGCGAGCCCCGCAGGGAAGCCAACTTTTCACGGCCAGGGATTGAGCCACAAACAGGAGGGAATTGCTAATAATAAAAGCCAGGCAATGAATATTTTCATTTAGGCAATAAAAACAAAATTCAACCAGGTCCCCCTGGTAAGTTATAGTTTTTCGACAAACTGTGTCAAATGTTCGGGTAAACATACTGTACCTTCCAAAACAACCAAAAGCTAGCCACAGAAGCTCTTAGATTGCTGGGGGACAGCGTGGTACCACCAGTTCATGACGAAATCTGTAATGCTGTGTTTTGGCAGTACCAAACTGTCTCTAGCAATCGAGTTTC
>JAHWFP010026239.1:24670-37364 GCA_023313725.1 Lithobius niger
CTGGATTTTTATTCCTGGATATTTTTCCGTGGATTTTTTCTTTGGATTTTTTTTCCCGTTTATCAGTGAAGTCGTAGTGGGAATCAAGATAATTCTTTCGTTTGTTGAGCATTGTTGTGATTTCAAATTTGCATTAAAATGCTGTGATTTCCCATTAGCAGTCGCCCCAGGCTTTCGTTAGATTAGACCAGGGTTAAAAGACAAAGAGGCCTAGATCCCGTTTGCATGAAAATGTTGTGACGTCACCAGTACCGTGTCTCTTTGTTGAAAATACAGTCCCAATCATTACTTATACAGACAATTCCGTCATTCATACAGGCAATTCCATTTGACAGCAATACAAACAAACAAAAGAAAAAAGATTATCGAGATTCCCACTGCGGACGCACGAACCATAGAAATAAGAATTAAGAGTTGGAAACTCGGTTATCTGGCGACACACACAGACGCACACACACAGACAAATATATTATCTTAGTTATGTAGATTCCGCGTCCACGCAGGGGGGGTCAGTATTAAGAAAATTCCGGAGTTAACATAACTCCATGTCGGTACAATTCCGCGCCCCCGTTGGGTAAGTCAAAAGAAGAAATAAACAATTTTTAAAAACTTCAAAATACCAGTATTACCTAGTTGATTTTGGTTTCTATTGCCTGTTGAAAATAAACATTACCTTTGTTATAGCATTCTCCTTCTCAAAATGCTGTTCTATCTAAAGAAATTAATCGAAGATGTCCTTCCGGTTTGCTACCTACTGCACAGGTTACTGCACAGCCTCCATCATATAAAAGCCGAAGCGGAGAGGTAGGGTCACCTTTTCGGACCTCTATTGTGCCCAAATGGCGACAAGAGACGAGGAGGGCGGGACCAAGGTAACGTATATTTTCAACAGTCAATAGAAACCAAAATCAACTAGGTAATACTGGTATTTTGAAGTTTCTAGTTGCCTTGAAATATGCATTACCTTTTTTATAGCAATCTCATAGACTTTGTCAAGGCGGCGGGTGCCATTTGACTCAAGTTACCACAGGTAGCGACCGGTTCCGTTCACAGAAAGTCAGTGTGTAAAAGGGGCTACAGTATACGTCGGGCAGCGACGAATGGCCCAATCCAGTAAAGTCCCTCGGCTTGATGGGATATGTCCCTGAGATAGTGGGACGTGAAGACTGTGGGATGTCTCCAAGAGGCAGCTTCCATTATGTCAGTGACGGGAATGTTGCTGTAATGAGCCCAGGACGTGGATATTGCACGAAGTTCGTGGGCCGTTACTCAGACACCTTCAGAGACGCAGTTGATGTCAAGTGCTTCGTAGGCCTGTACAATGACACTTTTAAGCCAGGTAGCAATCATGCGCGTTTGTCGTTCCGACCTTGTTACTAAAAGGGAGGAATAGTTGGGAGCGCCGTCGGCGCGGATAGGCTTGGAGGCCTTTAGGTAAAATCGGATTGCCCGGACGGGGCAAAGGGCTCGCTCCTCTTCGTCACGCAGGGTAGTGGTCAGGGACGGAATGATGAAGGGACGAGTTCGTTCCTCAGGTTTTTGAGTCTTAGCACGAAACAATGCTCTAGGAGTCAGCGTTACACAAGTGTAGTCAAGTAAACAGGAGCAGTCTTTTTCTGTGGCAGAAAGGGCTTGCAATTCACTGCATCGGAGGCAGGCGGCTAGAGCCACTAAGAACACCATTTTTCTCGTAAGGTGGCTGAGTCTGGATGAGCTCATGGGTTCGTACGGTGGAGCCATTAGTGCTGTAAGGACGATGGACAGTTGGACATGTCCCAATCTGGAAATTGTCTTGAAATGCGTGGTCGATCGAAATGGAAAGAAAGAATTAAAGACGAAATCCTGCAAGCTGTGACAGGGTTCTTGTTACCGGCCGCCTTGAAGACAGCATTCAAAGCGGAATGGTAGAGCCTCTGTGACTGTTGTTGAACAGAGATGTGAGGAACCGGAGGACGTCTTGCATAGGGGGGTTGATTGGATCAACCAGTTCCATGATACACCAATGAAGCCATCGTTTACAGTGATTGTCGTAAATCTTGTTGGTAGAGGATCGGACGGCTCGTGATGCAATGCGAGCGGCCTCATCCTCAAGAATGCCAGATGCTCAAAGGAGCTCGATGATAGTAGCCAACCGTGAAGTCGTAATGCTTGGTGGTTTGGGGGAAGGACCGTCCCTCCATATTGGAACAAGAGGTCCGGACGGCTTGGCAGGCAGCGAGGAGAGTCGATGAGAAGGCTGAGTAGCAGTGGAAACCAGGCTGCTACAGGACAATTCGGTGCTATTAGGAGGAATCGCCCATGTGAGTTGGCGATTTTGCATAGAAGAAGAGAGAGAAGGTGAGGAGGGGGAAATTCATATGCGTAGACACGAGGATCCGGGAAGGGACTGATGAATAGGGAAGTCTGGAACTGAACCTTGTGGCAAAGGAGTCGACCATTGGGTGATCCCAAAGGTGGAACAGGACGAAGCAGATGGTTGAATGTGACGTCCATTCGCTGGTGGGTGGTTCCCGACGAGAGAGGGAACCAGAAATTACATTCAGCGACCCTGGAATGTGGAGCGGACGGAGTTGAATGCATAGTTGAAAAATGTGGGAGGTGACTTGATAGAAGGATAGGGAGAGCGTTCTGCCTCCCTTTAGAGGTACGCAACAGCAGTGGTGTTGTGTATGTGGACTTGTACTGTTTGTCCTGCTACATGGTCTTGAAAATGATGGAGTCCGAGAAGGACTGCTAATAGTTCTAGGTGATTGATGTGGAACGTCGTTCCAGTTGGCCAATCGCCGGAGATGGTTAGGTTGTCGATGTTGGCTCCCCAACCTATTTAGGATGCGTCCGTGAAAAGATGGACTTGTGGGAGAGGCTCGTGAAGGGGAACTGCAGCTGTCAGGTTGAGGACGTCCATCCACCACTGGAAGGTCTCGGTGGGAAAGGAGGGACCGAGAGGTTGGGATGGCAGAGATATCGGTAGTTGTGGATTGCC
This sequence comes from Lithobius niger, assembly GCA_023313725.1. Classification (NCBI taxonomy): domain Eukaryota; kingdom Metazoa; phylum Arthropoda; class Chilopoda; order Lithobiomorpha; family Lithobiidae; genus Lithobius; species Lithobius niger. Next base: position 27,654 of record JAHWFP010026239.1, read on the forward strand.
CCAAAGATCGGAACGGTAATGATGCAGTTGTCGTGCCATCCACCTGCCGCAAGGAATGAGGTCCGCGAAGGAGTCGATGATTCCAATGATGAAGGCGAGATCTCGGAACGTCTGGAGGGGCATGTGGAGGAAAGTTTTGGTGGAATGAAAGTGATTTTCGACGCGTTCCAGAGATGGCATGACTGTTAATTTGTTGAGATCGAAGAATACTCCTAGGAACACGAAAGATTGAGCGGGCTGGAGACGAGATTTCCAAAAGTTTATGCCCAGACCTAGCTGATGAAAAGAGACACAACGTCGTGTAGATTGTTGGAGAGTGTGGATGGGTCGGGATGGGGCAGGAGACAGTCGTCGAGGAAGGCATGGATGCAAACACCTTGTTGATGAAGATAAGCAAGGATGGGACGTAGAACCATGGTGGAGATGCATGGGGCGGCATTTAGTCCAAAGGGGAGGCAGAGGAACTTGACTACCGTTCCGTCAAGTAGAAAACGGAATAGATGGCAGACAGACGCATGAAGTAGAATGTGAAGGTATGCATCTGCAAGATCTAGAGACACTGTCCAATCGCTGGGTTGTAATGAATCTTGGATGGAAGAGACTGTTTCCTCCACAGAGTGGAGGAACGTCCCAGGGAACGACGATGTCCGCATCCCTGGGATCGGGAATGAAAGGGCGATGCGGAACGTGGCACTGGAGGTGGGGTAGGGTCTGGTGTTCTTGTGGCCTTCCAATCGTCCTTAGGTTGGTCAGGCTTGGAGGACGGGGTGGAACGTTGTCGGCAATTCTGGCGATTATTGTTGTAACGAGGCTTGCGGGAAATGTCGAGGTGAGGGGCCACTTTAGGAATCAATCCGCGAAATAGGGATTCTGATTCATTATGGGCTGATTCCGGAGGAGATTGCGAATGGAATCGTGGAGATTGGGTGCAGTCGTTCAAAGCTATTTCTCATAAGAGAAGCATGGAGTTGAAGAGTGCGCGTGTGAACCAATTCGTGGCATGGTAAGTGGCAAAGCAGCTCTTCCTGAAGACTTGATTGATGAGGAACGCTAGTTGGTGAGTGTCATCCGGAGGTGGACGGGTGTAAAGTCTTTCACACAGTGCGTTGGCTGTAGTGCTAAGGACGTCCACTTGGGATGCAGCACGAAAACCAAGGTGGAGGATGTGGTCGTTGTCACACAGGACGAAAACAGGAACTGCGGCTCATCGGGGAAGATAGAGGGCGGAGCCGAAAGCCAACTTGGTATCAGCAGTGAGGAACTCTGACTGAGGGTAAGTGTCAAAGTTTCTTGGATTGGTCGTTCTTTCTCCGATGGGAAGGAAGAATTAGGTTTCGCTGCCTGGACGAGGTGGAGGTGAATCTTTATCCAATTCAAGAGGCATTCCGTTACCGAGGAGGACGCCGCCAGTTTGGAGCAGTGTCATGAGAAGCGTTGTTGACTGTCCCAGCAACAGTGGTTGGTGTGGAAGTTGATCACGCAATCCGAAGCCAAAGCCAATTACAAGGCCTCAGTTTTTGGAGACTGGTTCGGAGGTAGAGGATGGCTTGTATAGGAAGCAGTCCGGAATGATCCCTTCGACAGTTTTTAATATCTGTCGAAGTGGTATTTCCGAGGGGTCAGGGTCCCCTTGGAATGGAGGGCCAGGTTGGCCTGAAAGGGACGGGTCTGGTGAGTAATGGGAGTCAAAGTCGTCGTCTGCAGGCGAAACGGGCGCAGGTGGATTATCCGGAACGTCAGAGGGACCAGCGTCCTCAACAAAAGGTTTGTGGCGTTTAGGGATGGAAGCAAGCCAGGACGAAGTATAGTCAGAGACTGGTGCTTTTCGTTTGAAAGTTTGAAGGGAAGAGTCCATAAAAGCATATACCTGGGATGAGGTGAGTGGCTCATTGGTCCACTGAGTGGCGGAACGTCCAGTAACCGAAGGTTGGGAGGAATGTGAAGACAAATGTGAAAAGGAGTGAGTTGCGGTTTCACAGAGGAAGCCAGTTTGGCAGCAACTTTCCCGGCTTTGAGTTGGAGCTTAAGGCAAGCATACCGTTCCTTTGTTCGAGAGAGTTCCTCGGAAAGTGAACGTACGTCCCGTACCGGTGGAGGCTGGCTACAGGGGATTGGAGATGTAGCTGCGGTATTGCAGGGTGCTGGAAGGGATGGCTCAGAAAGAAAGGGATTCGGTGGTGGAAGTGATTGCTCCAAAGAATCCTGTTCTGTTGTCAGTTCAAGAATTTGAATGTTGTCTACAACCGGCGGAGCCGGTGGGGAAGTGGAACGAGGAGTGCGGTATGAGGAACCATCCTTTGGCGTCCCCTAGCTCGCAGCATAGGAACGGCATTACTAAGGGATGCGAAACATGGAACGAGGAATACAGCGGGAACGAAGTAACCAGCTCGGCAGCTAGAGAAGAAAAGGTGAGCTTACCGCTCCGCTTCGGCTTTTATATGATGGAGGCTGCGCAGAAAGCTGCACAGTAGGTAGCGAACCGGAAGGACATCTTCGATTTAATTTCTCTAGACAGAACAGCATTTAGGGAAGGAGAATGCTATAAAAAAGGTAATGTATATTTTAAGGCAACTAGAAATAAAGTTTAAATAATGCCACACTTAAGCACTTTATTAATACACACGTCTTTATTAATATACATTAATGTGCAATAAGAACAGCTGTTTACATGAATGAAGAAACATCATTTACATTAATTGTGTAATAACATAATCAATTTAATGCTTCACGATGAACAACAAAGAGTCTGGCATACGAAATATGAACAACCTGTATCAATTACTTGTACTCATTACCTGACACAAGAAATGTACAAGAAATGTAAATTTAAAAAAAAACATTGATTTTTTTCAATTAATTAAAACTCAGTGTGGAAAATTGATGGTGTAGTTATTGGAGGAGTCGGCAATTCAGTTTTGGTCTCCTGGAATGAAATAACAGTATGTAATTTCGTTGAAAGAGGGTTGGTAAAAAAAATCATGATTAGATCTATAGATATGATGAGAATCTATAATCACTGAAGAGAATCTATAACTATAGAAGGAAGAAGGAATGGGCTTTATTTACATAACAAATCAATTTTTACAAGCCATTGTAAAGACTAAAGTCTTTTAAAGGCCCATAGGAAACATGTGGATCATAAGGTTAGCCTAAAAGCATGGTTAACAATAATAATGTACATCGTTAATACCGTAAGCGAGCAAGGACTATTACATCAGTGACAGCACGACATCAGTGAGGACCATTTTAGATTTTTATCAACTGGTATAAAACCGTATGACACACTTTATTTTTCCGAAGTTGAAAGAATGCACTTAAATTTCATTCGCATGGGTTCGACCGCAATCAATTATGCTGGTTAAATAAGAATCCTCAGTATTTAACATGATCTGTTTTAGCATGTGTTGTAGTGCAGAAACCCACAATTTAATTTTTTTTTCATTCCCCGAAAATTGTGATAAAAATGTGAAACTACCCAGCGGCACACCAGGATCAAGAAGGCTACCTACGGAAGAAAACTTATTGTTTTTCCATAAAACTTGCAGCCTGCAGGCTGGACTAACAAGACGGAATTCAAGCTCACCAATAACAAGGACTGGCCGGAAATAGCAGTACAGGGCAGGGGTGTTTCAGACGAGATTAGGAATATTTGTCACCGAGGTGTTAAACAGGTAGTGGCAAAATCGTAATGATTTGGCGACTTTCAAAATATTCAAATAATTTGTTATGGGTGAAATACAACATTGAATAATAGCACTGTTAGAGTGTTAGTGTTAAAATTCCATAAATACATCCAGATGAGATGACAAGGTTTACGTGCTGAACTCACGGTGCACAATAATTGAGAATCAATAAATAATTCTGCACATTGCTTAACACCGCGGGTTCGTACTATAAAAATTAAGACACGCATTAGTGTGTCGACCGCCAGATTCAACGGTTTCGTCAACGTCTGTCCTATCCAGATAAAACAAATATGTGGACCACTGATACTTGTGTCTTTACAGCTAATCAGCATGCATCTGTATTTATTTAATCAAAAAACAGTGATATTATAATGGAAAAAATGTTAACATGTAAAAAAAAAATAGGATATAATACTGTATTACAAAAAAATAACAGAAAAATCCCTTGAAACCATGCAGTGAAACTGGAAAACCCATATAAGGTGCAATGCTAGGCTAATACACTATCATAAGCAATGTTGGAGCCAAACATCCAGAACACACGTTGCTTGCTTTTCTAGTTCCATTGATTTTAAGAATTTTTCTTTTTTTTTAATTCGGCCGTACATCTTGCTTTTTATTTACACTTTAACATTTTGCGTAAATTTCTTAAGTTTGTAGCTGAATTATCTCCCCACCAGAGCATATCCGTAGCATTACGAAGAAAATATGACTGCAAGATGGGAAGTTAAATGGACTCGGTCAACATTAAACTAGGATTGATTGGTAAGCTTTTCAGAGGGATACAAAGTAAAAGATATGACAATGAATTGTCGCCAATACCAAGCCTATAGCAAGTACAACACCACATATGATAAAGCAAGTTAAAATACTTGTCGAACCAACATGCAGCATATTGTAACACAGTAACATAATAGCATCAGACAGTAAGGGCGCGTTTACGCAACGACTCGCCTTTGCATTCTCGCAGGTAGAACTCAATCGCAATGGCAAAGGTGACATTGCCATGGTAACAACGCTAAATGGATTAGCTAAATCCGACATCGTTTGAGTAAATACTTGCAGTCTTATAATCCGTGCCAATAATATAAAGAATTCCTCATGACGAAACAATTTTCCCAAACGCTTCTGAACTCACGTTATTTGCTGTTTTCGCTGCGAGGCGGCAGACATAAAACCGCTGCTATGTTGGAATTTGAGGTGATTTCTAGCTTCTAGCTGCGAGAATGCAAAAGCGAGTCGTAGCGTAAACGTGTCCTAAGGCAACTTAAGCGGATTACTTGTTTTACACAGGGTGCCTTAACCTGGTCACCGTCGCAATTTTTGAATGAATAAAGATGAAAATACGAAAACTCGTTTGCGAGTATTGGGTATGAAAAAGTATAAGCAACAAGATTAAAAATATAAGCAACGAGTAAAAATAGAAAGTAACCATGCACATAAAATAAGCAGTATGCGATGTTTCGGATCAATCTCCGCTTCGTTATCAAGCAATAAAAGATGGGGCTAAGAAGCCAAACTCAAGTAAATCGCTTTAAAATCCATAAAAAAGTAAAAACTCAAAGCACAAGAAAAAAATAGTAAATAAAATGGCCTCAAGGCAGCTTAAAAGTGCCAGTTGGGAACCTGACCTCTCGCTGTTCGACTTTTCACCTGGCGAGAGGTTGAGATCCCTACTGACAGTTTTTTAGCTGGTCCATTTTATTTTTTACTAGACGAAGCCCGTGCTATGCACGGGGCCGGTCATGAATTAAGTTTACAGACACACTTTTCCCGGCTCACTTTTCCGACACTTTTCCCGACATTTGTCGTGCCTGTGCCTCGTACATCTTAATGTGAGTCGTATGTGAGTTGATGGACTGCTCCCTCCCGGCCGCACGTGCCATGCTGATAGAATGGAAGAGTCCACTTACAATGCGGGCGTGAGGAGGGGGAAGTGATTGTTCGGCTTTTTTTTCCTGAACTACTCAGCCGGATCCAGCGTTATTATAAGGATTTATATTCTTATGGTTTGAGTTTTGACGTTTTTATGGCTTGAAAGTGCTTAACTTGACTTTGGCTTCTTAGCTTATTTTTTACTACTTGATAACGTAGTGGGGATTACTTCTAAACGTTGTGTATTGTTTATATTATGTATTTTAATTCTGTATTGGATAGGGGGCTAAATCAATTGGTATGTGGGAGAAGTGTCCTTTTTGCCGGGAGTGAAACTATAATTTTCTGCGGAACTGTTGGTTAAGTACTTCAACAATTGGAACAGTATAAACACTAGGAAAAATTTTAACATCACAATCCCGTTTGGTAATCTCAACCCCGTCTAAAATGGTGATTATTTAGGTGAGTAACTACGCGTCATCCCAGCTTCGTAATTGCGGCTCTAACTGACTTAGGTCGGACAAAGGACAAAATGGTCTGATGTTAAGTCGCAAACCCCCCTAATAAAATTCAAAAAAATTCAAGAAAATAAAAATTCGAATTTTATTGCCCGAGTGAAGTGAGCGTAGTGTAGCCTAGATTATAATGGACACCAAATTGCAAACAATTTTGGTTTGTTGATTGGTTGGTTGGTTGCACTATTGTATGTGGGTGGCTCCCAAACGAAAAGTCGGATTGGAATGACATTTGCTACATCGCTTGAAAGTGTTGTTCAGCTCGAATTTGAGTAGGGTAAGAACGCGATTGAGTTGTACATCCATCCCCGGACGGAAGTGACGTCATTACCCCCACTTCCGGTCACGTGATTAAAATGGGGTAATGACGTCACTTCCGGTCAGGTGATGAAAAGTGGGGGTAATGACGTCACTTCCGGTTTTCATCAATCTGTAGGATGGTGGAAAGTGTCTTTTGCTACCTTTTTTTTTCGTTCTCAATCTGTAGGATGGTGGAAAAGTGTCTTTTGCTACTTTTTATTTTTCGTCAATTTGGAGGGGAAGTGACGTCATTACCCCCACTTTTTTAGTTTTCATCAATCTGGAGGATAGTGGGAAAGTGCCTTTTGCTACTTTTTTGCATCCTTTTGCTACCTCCATAACCTCACTTACGACGTGAGTCTAATGACGTCACTTCCAGTCATGTGATCAAAGTGGGGGTAATGACGTCACTTCCGGTTTTCATCGATCTGGAGGATGGTAGAAAAGTGCCTTTTGCTACTCTTTTTGCATCCTTTTGATACCTCCATGACTCTCAATTATGACGACACAGTGGGGTTAATGACGTCACTTCCGGTGGAAAAGTGCCTTTTGCTACCTTTCTTTCGTTTTTTATCAATCTGGAAGATAGTGGAAAAGTGTCTTTTGGTACTTTTTTGTCAATCTGGAGGAGGGTGGGAAGTGATGTCCCCCTCCCCTTTTTTTAGTTTTCATCGATCTGGAGGATGGTAGGAAAGTGCTTTTTGATGCCTTTTTGTTTCCTTTTGATGCCTCCATGATACCTCACTTACGACGTCACACGCCCTAATGACGTCACTTCCGGTCACGTGATCAAAGTGGGGGTAATGACGTCACTTTCAGTTTTTTTTGTCAATTTGGTGAATACCTTTTTTTGATTGATACTGCTATTGGTTTCCCCAATTGAACTGTCAAAAAAAAATCCGAGTCTATTTTTATAGCTTTTTTTTCGAACTCGGTTTTTTTAATATTCGCATATTCAACCAGGGGGTAAGCCTCTCCACCAGCATCAAGGTTGCAGTTATAGGAGAGGTGGGATGGGGGTGGGATTGGGAGGGGAAAACGGGTTGGGAAGGAAAGGGAATGACCGCCTTGGGTCCCCGATGGCATTGACGGTCTCTCATTTCATAAGCGTGCGGATTTTCCTCTTCCGAGCAGCATCCTTCTTCAATCTGGCTTTCTTTTCCTCCTCGGTCTCTCGTTCTTGAGCCTTCCTCTTACTAGCAGCCTTTTTCTCCAATCTGGCTTTCTTTTCCTCCTCAGACTCTCGTTCTTGAGCCTTCCTCATACTAGCAGCCTTTTTCTCCAATCTGGCTTTCTTTTCCTCCTCAAACTCTCGTTCTTGAGCCTTCCTCATACAAGCGGCATTTTTCTCTAATCTCGTCTTTTTCAGCACCGGGCACATCGTGGCCCGTCTTTCCCTATCCAACATTCTTCGCCTAGCTTTTTCTTTTTCCTTCCACGCCACGAGATTGTTCAGCTTCATCCTTCGGTTTTCTAGTACCGCGGATCGTCGTACCGATCTAACCCGTTCTTCCTCTCTTTTAGCATCGTTCAACACCTCCTTCTCCTTCGAGATGAACGCTAAACTCGCTCTCTCCTCCTCCTCCTCGTCAGTCATGATGTCTACGTCGGAGTCGAAGTCGTCTTCGTACTCTCGCCACATGCCGGAATCTCGATGACCGATGGCTAGCGTATCTTCCCCATTGTCAAGGATAAAACGTTTGTCGTCATAGGCCGAGAGGAGAGATTTCGTAATTTTCACCGTGCTTAGTTCGTGTTTCGAGCTGGCGATTTTAGTCCAGGTTCCTTTCGGTGCGGGTACTGGCATTCTTAGGGCGGATTCGTAATCGTCAAAGTCCAAGTGTTTCTTCACGAAAGATGTCTGGATGCCCTTAGCCTTCATGGATGTCTTCGTTTTCTGCGCTCTAATGGCGTACATTTTGGATCGTAAACCCACAAATTCTAAGATGGGAACGCCACCCATCTCGTCCTTCATCTTCCCCAGGACTTGTTTGTTCGCTTCGGAGTACAAGGGATGATCTCTCGGATAATTGCTGGTATCGAAACGTTCACGGTCTCGCTTCATATCCTCGTACACATCGTCCGTTTCCACTTCGTAGCAGAGGCTGTCGGTGTCGGTAAACAGGAGTTTGGCACGGTCCTCGTACTTGGGTTTAATGTATTCGTAGTGGAAGCGGAACATGGCCAGTTTTGACAGTTCCAGAATACTGAATCCAGAGTACGTCGGTAGATCGCAACAGACGCTCCTGACTCTGCGGTTGATCTGCACTAAATGTTCGTTAAGGATTTCGAACGAATCCGCGTGAGGTTGAGAGGTGTACTTGATCGCTTTCTTGGGATCGGTGCACAGTTTCACGTTGACTCGCTTCTGTTTATTTTCCATCGTCTTTCCAAATACCGAGTTGTTTAACAGTTTAAAATAATCCTTTTCAAAGGGTGCGGTCGATTGCTGCCTTTTCTCCGTATTGAAATTGATGTACCCCTCCATCCAGGGTTTCTGGTTGAAGCTCAGTACTCTTCGGATTCGACGAAGAATCAATCCGTGATGCAGGTAAAACTTCAAATTTTGGTAGTGAACGACGTAGTTCTTTTTGTGCAGGAGATTCGGCACGAGCTTGGCAGAAGGTTTGATGTCGTGATTGATATCTTCCGCTAGTTTTCGGGAAAAGGGTGAGACGAGGTCTTCTCCGATCTCGAGCTTCTCGGGAGCTAGGGGATAGTCGTTATGCGAGTCGTGAAGCTCTGCGGGGTATTCTAGGTCGACTTCGAGTATATATCCGACATCCGCATCGTCCGGCACGGTATCAATGTCTAAGGTCCGAATTTCTTCTTTGGTCAAGTAGCGGAATCCGTCGTAAGGGAGACGAGCTCTCATAGCGAAACCGTACAAGTTATTCATATCCAAGTAAATTATATAAATGGAGGGTTCGCCGGGATTGAAATTGGCCAGATGTTTGTTGTTCGCCTTCGAATATCTCTTGCAAATAAATGACACGCCGCCTCTAATGCCGGAAGTTATCATGTTGTGTTTTCCCGAGTGTAAAAACAACTCCAACTTGGATTTCTGCATTCTCAACAGTGCCGCCCAACTAAATCCCGGAGTAGAGATGTAGTAACAGGGATCCAACTTGTTGTTGGCGAGGCATATTTTCCTGAAATCTTCGAAGATGTCGGCGAGTAGGAAAACGTCGGTCATCTGGTAGATTTCGTGATAGGTGCCGAATTTCTTTACTTTCATCTTGAGCCACAGGTTGAGCGCTCTCACGTACTCCTCACCCGCCAACTCTTCGTCCTTCAGTTGAGAGAAAAAGCATTTTCGAGAGGGAAGCTCTTCT
>JAHWFP010026240.1:0-30273 GCA_023313725.1 Lithobius niger
TTAAATGCAGTGATGTGTCTGAGCACCGAAACACACCATATTACAACACTTCATTTGAAGAACATTCCTCATTTCACAAACCAGAATGGCAGCCACAACTGGTATTCAAAACAAGTCTGTTATTAACTTTAACGTAGAATTAACGAACATTTAATATAATTAGTAAATAATAAATAGTTAATAGTTAATATAAATAGTTATAAATAGCTATAGTTATAAATAAATATAAATAGTTAATATAAATTTCATATAATAGTAACTACCCAGAATCAATAAATTCTAGTTTATGAATACATAATGAAGGATGGTGTTTGCATGGATAGTCGTAACATGGCGTGTCTCGGTACAAAACACATCAGTTTGAAACGGTGGCGGGTAATTTGTGACTTTTTTCCTGTGACTTAATTTCTTTTGCTTTTTTGCGCAACCGTAAATCCTGTAATGCCCTACGGGCGATTGGATTTTGTAAATAAAGTTAAAGTTAACATTAGAGATGCTAGTGTATTAACGATGCCAACAATCTTTAGCAGTTTTGAACACTACAAACATTTTATAGCAAACTATTTTTCTCCCCCACCCACCCAATTTGAGGACAAGCCATCCCAATTGAAAATCCGGGTGAATCTAGGAAAAAAAAGCTGAGGAAAAAAAAGCCGAGGAAAAAAAAGCCTGGAAAAAAAAGCTGATGGAAAAAAAAGCTCCGGAAAAAAAAGCTGATGGAAAAAAAAGCCGCGGAAAAAAAGCCGTGGAAAAAAAAGCTGATGGAAAAAAAGGCCGATGGAAAAAAAAGCTGTGGAAAAAAAAGCCGATGGAAAAAAGAACGCGATAAAATCCTGGTTCAAAATTTACAAAAATACTACCTAAATGTAGTTACGTGTGTATTAATCATTCATTAGCTGCATGTTGCTCGATCAAGGTCACCTTTGGATCCCGAAAAGGAAAAGAAGTCACAAGTTTTCTCCCAACTTCCTTAACAGGGGAGGTGGTGGGGGAAAGGGTCGTCCTCAGTTTGGTCGTGTGTCTAAATTATTCACTTTTTTTTTTTGCAGTAAGGGGGGAGGGGGAGGAGAGGGTGGCGGGAAAGGGATACGATCCAGAAAAAAATATTAAAATCTTAGCAGTGAAATATCAAAATAACTTTAAAAACAAAAAAAAAAGGTAAAGGAGTTTGGGAATAAAAGTATGCTTTCCGGAATTTTCTTTTAGTTGTCCAAGTTACGGATTTAAGGCAAATTTATGATTTCCTGATTATCCCCCCCCCTCCCCTCCTATCCAAATTATGGCGGAAACTCGTCATTTCATGATTTATCCTTTAACGATTGAAGGTCACCCGACCAAAGTGAGGACGACCCTTTCCGCCACAACCTCCCCAGTTAAGGAATTTGGCAGGAAACTTGTGATTTCTTTTCCTTTCGGGTTTCCAAAGGTGACCTTGATCGAGCAACATGCAGCTAATGAATGATTAATACACACGTTAAGTGCATTTAGGTAGTTTTGTTGTAAATTTTCAACTACATTTTTTCGCGTTTTTTTTTTACTATCTGCCTTTTTTTCCACGGCTTTTTTTTCCACGGCTTTTTTTTCCATCGGCCTTTTTTTCCATCAGCTTTTTTTTCCGCGGCTTTTTTTTTCCGGGGCTTTTTTTCCATCGGCTTTTTTTCCATCAGCTTTTTTTTCCGCGGCTTTTTTTTCCAAGGCTTTTTTTTCCGTCAGCTTTTTTTTCCAGGCTTTTTTTTCCGCGGCTTTTTTTTCCCAGGCTTTTTTTTCCGGTCACGTGTCCGGGTGCCTATTTGTCTGGGTGTTCTCGCCGCTTCGGCAAATGAAACAAGTGATCATCCGAATTCTAAGGATTCCCCCACTTTTACGTTTTAAGCTTCTTTGCTTGAAGAGTAGAAAACAAACACATTAAATCCCTCACTTTTAATGGCGAGGATACCCGATTGATAATGTTTGGTGCTCTCCACAGAGATGTACGTACAGTAGTTGTTTTTTTTTGGAGGGGGGGGGGCACAAACTTGGAAAACGATGTAACCTACTTGGTCTTTACACGTAATGAAAGAAAGTACAGTACTACTTTCGATTGTTTTCAATCACACGATGTGTTTTTTCTACAATTTGTTTCATTAAAGTACAAGACCAAAGCAGTTACTCCTCTCTTCCCCCACGTTTGATCCCCCCCCCCCCCATAAGAAAATTACCTCTCCCTCTGATAAGTTGTGCGACCCAATACTGTATTATGAAGTACTGAAATACCAGGTATGATATGGCACATATCCTGAGTTTGGAATGGAAACGGTGAATCATTACGAGGTATTTAAGAACTGTTTACCCCAAACCTGGGGGGGCTGTAACTAAAGACTGGTGCATTTCCGGACCCATGTTTATAGGACTTTTTCTTCTTATCTTTGATCACACAGCGGACCCTCAAAATATTTGACACCAATTTCCGAACACCCTGTATTTTGTTTAAATATGCCTAATTTCGTATTAATCTTTTTGTAGATTTACGTATTTTCATTTAAATTTAAGGCTTAATAGGTAGTTTGTATTTGAAATTTCGAAAATGCAACTCCAACAGTCGTTCCATCAGCGAGCTGCACGTGCCTCATTGTTGAATGACGGCTGTTAGCATTGCCAGCCTTAATCCTACCGACAACACTACTGGACCACGCGCCTCCATGTGGCGCAACAATTGTGGACCATCCGCACAGCAGGAATAGTTAATATTCCGAAACTAACAATTAACTTCGAAAAATTCGTTTCAACAATGGTCCAAAGGTTTTTTTTCCGCTTTTTTCGATGGGAACAAATTTACCTAGAACTACGAAAATACGCCTACGCGAAATCCGGATTAATTTCCAGTCTTTTGACACCTTTCTCATATTTTTAGCCTTCGTACTTCAAGAGGAGAAGAGGTACATATATATATGCAATACCGACCGTAAGTTTTTTATGATTAAGGCTAGCGGAGTCGCTCGCTTCGCTCGCTCATTCCGTCGCGTCTCGCTGCGCTCGAGATTTCTTGTTGCAAAGACGGATAATTTCACACCAAAAACTAACAGTCAAAATGACCAAGCAAATGAACAGAATTACGCGTTTTTCGTAAGGTTTCAATTCGTAAACAAACTGTTACTCGCCTACTCTTTCTTTTCTCAAGATTCAACAGATTCATTTTCACTACTGAATAAATATTTAGCCTACTACTTAATAACTGTATTTAGGAAAAAATGCTGTTTCTGATGACAAACGCAGATTTTCGTTCGCTTCGCTCACTCAATCAGCGCACACATTTTCTCAGAAACGTAACACCGATCCACACATCACTTGTAATTTGTGTTAGTACTACACTTTACATAGGTTTTCTTGTTTAACTTATTTTAAGAATTTTTTTACTTTATGTCCTGCTCAGTTAAGATTTTTCCATTGGTTTCGATCCACTTCACTTTCTGATGACCCCTCATTTGGCGAAACAGCTGCAGAAATCAAGTGAAAACGCCACGTTTCCAATGATCTTTAATCCATCGTAGAAAGTTGTTCGTTTGTACTACTGAATAAATATTAGCCTATTACTGTTTCTGATGACAAACGCTGATTTTCGTTCGCTTCGCTCACTCAATCAGCGCAAACATTTCCTGAGAAACGTGACTGAATCCATGTAACTACCCATAACCACACATCACTTGTAATTTGTGTTAGTACTACACTCTACATGGGTTTTCTTGTTTCATTTATTGGAAGAATTTTTCTTTACGTCCTGCTCAGTATAAATTTTTCCATAAGCGTCTTATCACTTTCTGATGATCCCTCACTTGGCGAAAACAGCAGTAAAGCGTCAAGTGAAAACGCCACGGCTTGAATGTAAGTTAGGCCTATGTAAGTTAGCCAAATAATAAAAGCTTTTTGTGTTTTAGCACAAGTAAGGAGGGTACCGGCTGATGACTTTACGTAAACACTAATGCTCGAATATTGCTGTTTGAAATGATACAGATGCACACGTAAAAATATTCTTGGCACCTTTTCTGGTGTCAATATACTTTCTACACGTAATTTAGTATTTAGCATTTAATCTTTTTCTGTCTTTGTGTTACTGCTAAACGAGTATTCTCTTGTCCTGGATTTGTCCGTATATAGACTCGATGAGATGAATGAATCCAATTTTAAAACATATGTTACGCAAAGCTGCGCGTGTTTACTGATTATTACTGAGAACAAGTTATTCACTCGTTCTACGTTCGTCGGTTGTCATCATCCATTCTTCATGGACGTTCTGGATGTTCTGAAAAAAATTTGGCAACAATCATGACGTCATGTATTGTTGAGGCATTGTTGGGTGATTGTTGCTGATTGTTACAAATAGTCATTTTTCGTTAATTTCGGTCATTTAGGACCCAGCTCGGACTTTGAAAATACGCCTACACAAAGAACGGATTAATTTGCTTTCTTTTGACAAACTTCTCATATTTGCAGCCTTCTACTTCCAGAGGAGAAGACGAACTACCCCAACCAACCAAGCACCCAACCAAGCATAAATTGCATCTTTTTAACGAGGAGAGACTAGCGGAGTCGCTCGCTTCGCTCGCTCATTCCGCCGTGTCTCGCTGCGCTCGAGGAGATTTCTTGTTGCAATACTTATGCAAAGACTGATAATTCCACACCAAAAACAAACAGTCAAATGACCAAGCAAATGATCAGAAGTTTTCGTAAGGTTTCAATTCGTAAACAAACTGTTATTGTGCCTCCTCTTTCTTTTCTCAAGATTCAACAGATTCATTTTCACTACTGAATAAATATTTAGCCTACTACTTAATAACTGTATTTAGGAAAAAGTGATGACAAACGCTGATATTCGTTCACTTCGCTCACTCAATCAGCGCGCACATTTCCTCAGAAACGCTACCTAGTCAATGTTACACCCAGAAATTCACATCACTTGTAATTTGTGTTACGACTACACTTTATGAGGGTTTTCTTGTTTCACTTATTTTAAGAATTTTTTTCTTTACATCCTGCTTTGTGAAAATTTTTCCATTGTTCCATACCACCTCACTTTCTGAATGACCTCTCACTTGGGGAAAACAGCTGCAGAATTCAAGTGAAAACGCCACGGCTTGAATGCAAATCAGGCCTACACGACGACACAAGACGCTATCTCTTATCCAAAGCTGCTCGTGTTTAGCACAAATAAGGACGGAACTAGCTGATGGTCTTACGTAAAATCTAATGCTCGAATGTTGTTGTTTAAAATGATACAAACGCACACGTAAAAATATTTCTGGCACCTCTTTCTGGTGACAATGTATTTTCTATACGTAATTTAGTATTTAGCATTTAATCTTTTTCTGTCTTTGTGTTGCTGCTAAACGATTATTCTCTTGTCCTAGATTTGTCAGTTACTATAGAATCGGTGAATGACTCCGATTTTAAAACGGGTAATAAAATAGTACTGCGAAAAGCTACACGTCTTTACTGATTATTACTGAGAACAACAATTTAGTAACTTGCTCCTCGTTGTGTCCGTTGCCACCCGACCACTGTTAATGAACGTTCCAGATAATTTCGAAAAAAATGTGGCAACAATCATGACGTCATGTATTGTTGAGGCATTGTTGGGTGATTGTTGCTGATTGTTGCAAATGGTCATTTTTCGTTAATTTCGGTCATTTAGGACCCAGCTCGGACTTTGAATATACGCCTACACAAAGGACGGATTTCTTTTGACAAACTTCTCATATTAGTAGCCTTCTACTTCCAGAGGAGAAGACGAACTACCCCAACCAACCAACCAACCAACCAAGCATAAATTGAATCTTTTAAACGAGGAGAGATTGCAGTATCTCCTTGCAAACGCATGAATTTCTTTAATTGTCAGTTTGGCATTGTTGCATAAAAACAATGTTTAAAACAATGTAAACCAATCAAGTTAGACCTTTGAAGCTCCCTAGCCCCTGAACCACTTGACCAATTAGAAAAGTCCATATGAAAAGGGCACATCTCCAGAGCTATACCTGTAAAATGAGCTAAGAACCAGCTTTATTTACCGCATGGAAGAATTTATTTTCGTGATACAAAAATAAGCGTTAGTTGTTAGTAGTTAGGCAAATATCAATGTTATTCACATCGTTTTTTCAAAGAGAAAACGTTAAGCTGTGTCCTTAATAGTGACTTTTATGTTGTCAGGCGACCAAAGTCTCCCAATTAAATAAGTTTCAGCGTTTTCTGTCGCATAGTTATTTATCCTCAGATGGCTGAAAACAGCCAAACTACCTTTGCAGTAAAGACACAACGTGTCTAGTGGTCGCCATGCTCATATATACATATTATCTGGATGTTATCATTTATCGTGGCGGGCGACACACTAGCGTGTGTCTGGATATCGTTTAGCTGAAACACGGATTCTTTCATTTCGTCCTTCAACAATCAAAGACATACCACGTGCACGAAGAATGGATATGGCGTTTGCAGAGTGGCATTGTTCCGTAATCACAATGGCTAAAACAATGTATAACAATCAAAATGATCGTTCAGGGACCTGTAACTCCGGAATGGCTGGACCAATCGAAAAAGTGGTCTCTGTGAGGATGAAGCCAAAGGAAATTTCTGGCTTAGATCATGTTTCAGATTTGTGGTAGGTGCAGTAGTTTTTTTCTGAAACCGTGTCACACAAGAACAAGAACAACACCAACAAGAAGTGAACAGTTTTCAAATTTTCGTGTGGCTCCGTACGTTTACTCTTGCACGGAATTGCATAAAAGTTGGTATAAACTTGGGAAAAGTTGCTTTCTACTATCTGGCCAAGTTTGGTCGAAATATATTGAATAGAAACGGAGAAATTAATAGTTTTAGTTTTGCTGGAGAGAGAACTTCAATCGTGTATGATACAAATATTGTCCTAGATACCCCTGCACCATGGCTTGGCTCTTGGACTAAACTGCCTATGCTCTCGTACTCACAAGTAGCCATTCGTTTCCTCCTTGGGAAGCAAAAGAAGGTAGATTGAAGCATCCATGCAGCATTGGAAGTTGGGAGCCACTTAGTGAGAGCGAGTTTGAAAATGAGATGTTTTAGGGAAGCGTTAAAGTGTTGGTGGTAAGTGATGTCTGTTGATGCGTTGTCTAGATGGGAGGAAGTGTGGCGTCAGAGCAGAAGGGGCTCACTGTTTTCAGCATCCACCCATCAGTGTGGTGCTACTGTTAAGCTGGACTTTTAATTTGTGATGGGTACTGACGTCCGCGAACTGCACGTTTTAGTAGCAAACTATAAAAAACTGTGGTTGACTAAACAGAATTAGGGACATGGTCATCACACTAAGGCAGTTTTCTGATTCTTGTTCTGTTAAGTGTTGGGATTACCATTTATTATTATTGCTGATTGCTTGAGTGCTCCCTCTGTTGCAGCATTCCATGCTAAGGTGGGGTTGATACCTGTGAAGGAATGGACCAAGTATATGCTTCTATTCCTCGTTTGAGAATGCACCGTAATAAGGACTATTAGGGCATCAACTACATTCCTGGGGAGAACCATAAAGACGGTGGTTCATTTTCCCAAAAGGGAGGATATCACTGGTTAGTTGTTTTTTTTTGACATGTTGGGTACCACCATCAGTGTGTGGCCCGGTGCCATGCTCCCCGGTTTCACCTTCTCGCACGCTCCCAATTGCGGCCCTGGGGAGGATATAGTAGGCAAGTTTCGCCCCAATTACCTAGCCCTTTCAAATGAAGTTCTGGTGGTGGTGTGAACCGGGTGAGAAGAAACTCGTCTAACTAGTGGAAGTCTTCAAGTGTAAGTAGTAGAGCCACTGTCGGTACTTGGCAGTTTGGTCAAGTACAGAATGTTGTGATTAAATTATTAAAATTATTAGAAAACAAAAACGAGCTCGTTTGATGTTAAAGGTAAGGTTTAACTGATCCGAAGTCAAAACAGCAAAGGAACACAAATAAACCTTCCTGTAAGGTTTCACATACAGCAGTGTTCCTGTACTGTTTAGTCCACGTGAAACCTTACTGCTGTATTCGCATGTTTTTACAGTTTTTTACTTAAGAACACGATATGTCGGATTGGTTCATGTTACTTGGCTAAAGGACATCGCTGAAAAATTGTAAAAATCATACTTTTAGTGTGCTTAGTACAGACCTACACATTAACTAATTCAGGGTTCGTGCAACTCCTTGAAACTCTGGAAATATGGTTGAAAATAAAAATGAAATAGCCTACCAGTCCTGAAGTCTTGAGTATGAAATCTTAAAAACTGGTGTATGTATAGGATGAACGGAAAGGAGACGACCGGACTACAATGATGATAAAAAATTTAGCCCCGAAATTGACGAGTGTGTAGCGTATATTATACACTATATTATTCTTACAACAATTTTGAAAGTTGGGATAAGGTTTTGATTTTATTTACGTGTCTAATGGTTGAATACAGCAGTAAGGTGTCACGTGGACTAAACAGTACAGGAACACTGCGGTATGTGAAACCTTACAGGAAAGTTTATTTGTGTTCCTTTGCTGTTTTTACTTCGGATCAGTTAAACCTTACCTTAAACATCAAACGAGCTCGTTTTTGTTTTCTAATTCGTGATACTTTGACATACCAAGCAGGTTGTGTGCACTCGTTGCAAAAGGCACTGAATTTCGCTCGCTTCACACGCTCATTCAGTGCAAGTCTTTCTTTTGGAAGTTGGTTTGTCCGCAGCTTTCTATCAAACGGCTTTGTCCGTATTTGTACGTAGGACAGCAAGCCAAATGGGTAACGGACACTTTAGCTTTAACGCGAGAGAATGATGTGAAATCATTATATGAATCGATTCGTAATAAGGATAATGCTTCTGTTTCACGTGCGGGTAAATTGTTGGCTCATCAGCATTGTTAGCATTTGCTTACGCTTTCCGTCTGGCGTTTGCTGATTGGCATTGTTGTATAGAAACAATGTTTAAAACAATGTACAACAATAATACGGATCGTTCAGGGCTCCGTAACTCTGGAACGGAGCCACCAATTGAAATTTCTATTTCTATAAAGGGCACATCTCCGGAAGTAGATCTTTCAAATGAGCTAAGAATCAGCTTTCTACGACTAATGGTTTAGTCTGTAGAGACCATTGTATAAACGTGTCCAAAGTCCCTTGCCATGACCACCACCACCACCGTATAAGACAAAAATGAAACTCACGATTCCAGCTGAAGTCCAGATCTCTAATCTGGCAAATCGGAAATTAATAAAAGTTGGTACACGCGTTGGCCAAGTACCACAAGGCTTGCATACCAAATTTCAGTAGAAAATGTTGAACGGCAGTGGAGAAATTAAGCTTCCAAATTTCGGCTTTAACATGGGAGACCGAGGTCAAACCTTACAGTAAAATATGTAAACAGTTTTTCTGTCACCAAATGGCAGAAAGGGTTGTGGGGTCAACCGCTTACAACTCGCCCAACTAAAATGTAAAGTGGAGTAGGATGTTCAATCACTCAACAAAAAATAGATATGCCTCGATATCACGTAATACATAATTTGAGGCCAAACAATAGATCGAACAAGTTGTTTAAACAATAAATCGTGTTATCGTGAAGCTAAATTTGAGCCTTTGCTAGATTGTCGGATGGATGTAATCTGTGATCCATCAATTTCTAGTTCCTAAACTGGTGGCATGGGAGTTTGAGTTCACGCTTTTTAACTTAGTTTTGACAGTAGAACTTGTGGATCATCTGTCTTGTTCTGCACCCAATGACAGAATGATCTCTCCCATCGACGAAAGTTCTTAACAGTTATGCATTTTCCTTATACTTATTTTTATAGCCACGAAAATATCATTACCTTTCATTTAATTAGCAGTCCCCCCCCCATGGAGCGCTATTATCCCTATTGAAAGTTTACTTCCCTGCCGGGCTCGTAACCTACTGCGCAACACAGGAACTGGGATCGGCTATATAAGCGGAACGCATCGATCCCCAGCATCTTTCTTCCTAGGCAATCGCACCAGTCGGTTGTTTCAGGAGCTCCAAATGATCTCATGGATTCTTCGATCCTCTCACCTGGAGTGGAATTGCGTTCCGAATCCGGGGGGGATGGTGGAATTCGGTTCCCTCTCCTCAATCCAGCCAAGAAGAGGACATGTTAGTCTTAACCGTTCCTGGTGCACCTCCATAGGTCGCTGTCCTCAGCCCAATCATGAAGGGGATGTGCTGGTCTTCACTGTTCCTGATGCACCTACATCAGTCTGCCTCTCTCAACAACCACACCCAAGACACAGGATCCTACGAGGCGTCCGGACGATCAGTCCGCCCTTGCAGCCTCCCTCTAATATTTTTTCAAGGCTTCTACAAGAATCTCCTTCCTGTAGAACTTTTCGACGTTTCGGACCTCACCAGCAGTTCCGTCGCCCGATGCTACCTCCACCAGTAACCTAGGCTCCCTTAGGGTCGACACCAAGTCCGCCACCTTGGTTCTCACCACCAGTCGATTTACCAGTTCCGTTTCCTACCTTTCGGAGGCAATTTTGTGACTCATCGACGAGTCCCGTTGGTTGCTGTTTCTAGGGGATCGCTGATCCTCCCTCACCGGTCCATCCTACTCCGGTCTCGCTCTCTCCTTCGGCTCTGCTTTGCAACGAGCCTCGATCCTTTGCTTCATCGGACAAGACTCCATCATCTCTGGACTTTTTAACGCTCGGCCCCGCTTCGCCGCGACACCGATCCCTTTCCGCGGATACGGGGGATCACGCCTCTTCATGAACTTCGACAGTTCGCCTCCCACAGCTCTCCTAGTCCCTTGTCCTCTCCATCAACGTCATCAGGTTATTGATACTGCACGGAGGATTTGTCCTGTAATCCTGTGGCTTCCAAAATCGCCCTTCTGCCTCAATTTTGCACTTACCTCCTGTTTAGGTGTTGTCTCTGTTGCCTCTCTGCCTCGACAACTTACTTTGGAATGCCTGACGTCTCACTGCAGTCACGATCCTACCAGACCTCTTGCCTTCCAACCTGGCCAGCTGCCTCTTCAATGCCGCTTCCACATCCCAGTCCTCGCCATCGACCAGCCTACTTGCCGCCCCCGATCGTTCTCTGTGCATTTGCTACAAGATCCTTTCTGTTCTGGAACAAGGCTT
The DNA here is from genome assembly GCA_023313725.1 of Lithobius niger. Classification (NCBI taxonomy): domain Eukaryota; kingdom Metazoa; phylum Arthropoda; class Chilopoda; order Lithobiomorpha; family Lithobiidae; genus Lithobius; species Lithobius niger. Next base: position 11,099 of record JAHWFP010026240.1, read on the forward strand.
TTTACTATGCACGACATTGATACCATTCCACTGGATCCTCTGTTCCCTGCGACCTTTGCATCCCAATGGTCACTCAGGGAACCTTTCGTACGATGCCTGTCTCTTCCATATCCTGTTCTACACTCCTTGAACGATTCCTGGTTCCCTTCTTCCAGTCCTTTTCGATCCTGCACTTCTGTTACCTGATCCCAGTCCCGGTATCGTCTCTTTAAGACAAGCCACTGCCACGATTCCAGCGTCTCGGTTATGCGGTTCTCTCTACCTGAACATCGGTGTCATCATTGCTGCATCTTCCGATCCCTGTCCACATCCGGAACTTCTTCCCTGCTGCACTATTCCGTCCGCAGAGGGCGCCTTCGTCGTGGCGCGCTCGTTCAAAATCTGTAGCGGTTTTATTGCAAGCACAGCCTGACTGAAACTATGTCGTCCGACTTTTCTTCTGAAGGTCCCATGCCAGCCAATATTATCAATGTTCCTGATCCCTCTCCGTTTGTCTGTCTGGGGTTTGCAACAGGGACTAGGGAACACTTTGACCCGCATCCCTGCTGCCAGCACCACCGCCAATGCAATGGGATGGATCTTCTCTGTCGGATTTGTGTTACTATCTCCAAGAAGGATTGGGCCGAGATTCGTCGAAGGCAACGCAGCTCGCACCAACGGGCGGATCGCCAACGGAAGCTTAAGGAATTTCCTGCCCAACCTGACAATAAATCCTTACCTTCTACCGACTCTACGTTACCAGTAACCAAGAAACCATCTTCTACAGCATATCTCGTTCTCAGGTTCCACCATCCAAGGTCTCGCCCCATTCGGAGGTTTTTCCTGCGGTTTCCGTTGCGATTCCCGGCATGTCCGTGGTTCGTCAATTCCGTCCGGCTTTCCGACCCGGAAAAGGCATCATAATCAAGAACATTCGTCATCCGATGCCTCCCCCTACAATTCCAGCGTGCTCGGCCGCCCTGTGTCTCTGTTCCCGTGTTTCCATCATCGAATCCGCGGTCTCCACCATCTGCCACAGTCACTTCAACGATAGGGTTGCTTCTTCCAGTGGTCCCTTCCCTTGTCGAGCAGGTCGCAGCAGCGCCGTCCTCCACGCCTGCCCCATTCCCACCAGCTTCTACCATTCGGGCGGCTTTAATCAGGGGCTTACAACTTTCCGCTAGACACCTCGAAAACGTAGAGTTTAACTTTCGATTTGTGCTATCGTGGGCGGAAAGCTTTGCAACAGAACTCCCGAATCTTCGCAATGAAAATACAGTTCTTCGCTCCTCCCTCTCCGAGGCTGAGAATCGAAATTTACGCTTAGAATCCGAACTCGTCAGCGTTTCAAACTCCTTGGACTTTTTACGATCACGACATCGCCTACTGAGGATGAATTACCGCTTTTGCCACCACAGGCTTCCGTGGGTTTCTCCTCTGCCTTCATCCCCGCCCTGGCGGTTGTTTTATTGCAGTTGTTCCTAGACCAGGCGCCTACACGGGGCCCCGGCTACCGCTAGATCCCGGTCCCCACGTGATCCTCCGCCTCCGTCCAATTCCCCGGCTGTCTCCGTGGTTCATGCCATTCATAAGGCGGCTCCATCACCACTCCCCTCTCCTTACAAGGATCCATCTGCGACTGCCGCTTTGTTCTTTACACCACCGGTCCACTTGCCTTTTCTTCCGGAACCACTCGATCCTCCTCCTGCTCCGGCAATACCGTCTTGTGCTCCGTGTGACGCTCCGGCGTCAGTGTAATCTGTCCTTCGTCCAATCCTCCGCCTCGGCAAGCAGTCGATCCTTCTGCTATGGCTGCTTCGGTGCTTCGTGAAGACCGCTAACTTTCCTGTGAGCCGTGCCCTCTCGAGCAAGCATGGTTCCATGCTGCTGCCTCTCCGTCCTGCTAAGCCTTGTCATCATACTCGGTTTGGCAGTACGACGATGCGCCATCATTTGTGCCTGTCTTCCCTGGGATCATCCATCACTCGGATTCGTCTTTTAGGAATATTCCCTGCTTCCCATGTCGACGCCGCGACGGGTGTTGCCTTTGGTTTGCGCATCTTACTTCATTAGACGTCGCACCTCTTCCGTTTCGCTTCTTCCGCTTACAAACTTTCAGCGCGGCGAGGAGCTCCGATCCCGGTTCAGGGAATAGGGCCATTGCCCCTCGTGCATCTTCTATTGTGACATCAATAACTATCTACCACTCACTTCGAAGTGCTATCATTACCCTTGTTGGTCGGTTGTCGCTCTGCATCCTTTCGGCACCACGTACAACAACAAAAAACACAATAAAATCAATAAACAAACGCCAACAGGGAGTGATCAGGTTGAGTAACTGGCATATACCTGCTACACCACTACGCTCTCCCGGCTTCAGGCTCACTCTTCGATCCGTTTCTTTTATTTCGATCCAGGACTGTGTATTCCTCATCTTCAGCTGTGCTTCTTGCGCTGCGACAACTATCATCCTCTGTACTCTGGTACCCATTATGGCTTCGATCCGTCTGTTCCACGACCCAGTCCACCCTGTCGATCCTGTTCTTCGTTCTGCTGCATCCTCAGGTCTGTTCTTGTGCCGCTCACCCACAGGACCTTCCCGGTTTTGGTCCTCCTATCATTCAGCACAGCGACCCTTTGAGGACTCTATCCGCTCACCGGCCAGAAGTTATCTACATCTTGAACCAATCCTAGTCCTCCTTCATTCGATCCTCCAGCTTCATCCGTTGCCTGTCCCGGTTACTGGTCATCGAGGGATTCAAGGCTACTTCCCGTCCAAGGTAGGATTGGCACTTTGTTTTATCTGTCTTCCTGCTTCCCCCCCCCCCCCCAGTGTCGAACCGAACGTTTCTGCCCCTGGCATCAGCTGATCCTGTTTTGCTAGCCCTTGGGACTGAGGATCCCGGGTCCTCGGGGTTTTGACGTTCGTGTGTTCCACTCGGATTTTAATTTTGTGGGGGCCGCCGCCTCGTAAAGTGGGTGCTCCGAACCTAGCCCGCCTCCAGTGGTGACGAGGTCTGCTAATTAAATAAAAGGTAATGATATTTTCGTGGCAATAAAAAGACTAAAATACCAGGGGCACCTGGTTGATTTTAGTTTTTGTTTGCCTATACGAAAATATACATTACCGTTTACCCACCCAGCCTCCCCGCGATGCCTAGGTTCACGTGGATTGGAAGAAAGATGCTGGGGATCGATGCTTTCCACTTATATAGCTGATCCCAGTTCCTGTCTTGCGCGGTAGGTTACGAGAATGGCAACGAAGTCAACTTTCAAGCTAGGGATAATAGAGCTCCATGGGGGGGACTGCTAATTAAATAAAAGGTAATTGTATATTTTCGTATAGGCAAACAAGAACTAAAATCAATCAGGTGCCTCTGGTATTTAGTCTTTTTGTACAAGAGATTTGTCGTGGGAGGGAGGGATAATGTCCTAGGGTGCTAATGTCCAGAAAGACTTTTGAGTATATTGTCCTAGAGACCCCTGCACCATGGCTTGGACTAAACTGCCTATTCTATTGTACTCTCAAGAAGCGATGTGTTTCCGCCTTGGCAAACACAAGAAGGTCGATTTGAAGCATCCATGCAGCATTGGAAGTTTGGATGAAGTAGCTGGGAGCCACTTTGTACGGGGCGAGTTTGAAAATAGGTTGTTTTAGGAAAGCATTAAAATGTTGGTGGCAAGTGATGTGTGTTGATGCGTGGTCTAGATGGGAGGAGGTGTGGTGTTAGAGCAGAATGGGCTCACTGTTTTAAGCATGCACCTATCATTATGTCAGCATGTGAACTTAATAGGCTGACTTGGAAGGTTGCTGTTATTTTTCGGTTTGCGTCCTGGTCATATGTCACTGAATGCCTACACAAAGTGGGCTTGTCTTGATCACTGTCTGTACTACTGCCAGACGAAGAGGAAAGACGTGGAGCTAGTGTAGTAGTTTCCCGAAAGTAAAAGCCTTTGCCTTTTAAGCCATTTTAGTACGCTATTTTCTGGCTTTTGAACGCTACTCCTTTTGTACCCCAGTTTTCCCTCACTGCAGTTTCTTTTTGCTAAACAGTACTAAGGAGGCCAAGGATCAGTACCATCAACTGCGTCTCGACTTGTAGTAAAAAACAAAAGGACCTAGACTACCAAAACCTACGAGATGACAAGTGTCTTTTAAGATTTTTATTTCACTGAAATACATAGAAAAAGATTATTGTGGCTGGTGTGGAAAATTTTTTAGTGCATTTAGCTGAGGCTAGAAGGAATTAATGGATTAAATTTCTTAAAACTTTGTCAAATTTCTTGATAGATTAATTTAATTCATTACATCATTTTATTAAATTTTATGTTTTGTATTTTTAATTCAATTTTTTTTTTAGATCCTGCCCGTATTAGGGAACGATGCATTTCTTTTATTTTGTTCTATTGATAGCGTTAACTATTAGGCGTGTACCGACCTTGCTTCGTCTGCTTTCCGATGTAAAACTAACATGCGTCATTTACGCTTCTTGGTCCACCTTCCCAATTTTCAACACACGCATGACATCCGTGTTGAATAAGCTGCAGGTGCGCAACGCGGCTAGACGCCATGATTCTTAAAATTACTCCTTTCTGGATCATTGAATGAGATGCATGAATGACCATTCCTTTGTTGGTCTTTTGCAGGGGTTAATGTCAAGACAGGTGAGATCTTTCCCGCCACTTTCTCTGAAAAGGGACCTGACGCAGCCTTGCGTTCTGCTCGTCACTTCACCGGCTCACATGAGGTAAGATGAGATGGGTTAATATTATGTTATTGTTAATAACACTTTCGAAATTACGTTATGGTTGCATGTGCACTTTAGGCTTTGTTAACAGTTTTGAAGATTCGTGTTTTTTTCCGTTGGAACTAATTTCGCTTCTTGTGTCTGCGCCCCCCCCCCCCCCCAATGTCATATATAGTGGCCAGTGCTTGAGTAAAAATTAGAGAAAAAAAATAGGGGACATTTACAACTTTGACTGAATCATTATTCTTTTTGCAAAAATCTAGCGCGTCATAGTAACAATATTGACACCAAGCTAACACAGTGTCGCCCTCTCCCCCAAACCCAACAAACGGGGCGTAAAAAAGCAGCAACAAGAGAAAAAAACGCGTACAAGTACTCATCCGAACGATTCGTGCCCTACCATAACAGAGAAGAGAAGAAAAACATGTTTCTATATATAGTTATCCACGTCATCTTGACGTCATGAATAACACTTTAACAAAATGTTTTGTTGTAACATTCATAGTAAACCATTCATTAAATCACTTTTCGTCTTTTTCATCCAATGAATAAATAAAGGACTCTTATTACAAGGCACAGGTAATCTCAAAACTTCTAATGTAAAATTACAAACGAAGCAAAGTAAGTTAGCCTAAAATAGAAGGTAAGATAATACAGACCAATTCGGTGAAAGTAGTATCCCGAAATGGCAAAGTCTAGTAATAGGCTACCACAACTCCCCAAATTTTTGGGGAAAAAAATAAAAACTTACCCTTGTACAGCACCTTAACCCTTTCAACGGTAGCTATGACATCCTACCATTTTTTTTTTGAGTCCCATATGAAACTCTGTCAGTTGTGGGATTCGAACCGGTACTCAGTTGGTTTGGAAACGACGACGCTAACCACTGGGCTGTGCTTGCCCTTTATGCTCGGGGTCCCCGGGGACCCCTCACATAGCTTGGGCGTGCATTTGGACTGTTTTTTTCACTGACTTGTCAGCTGTAGCCGTACGGCAACACAGTCGGTAAAGAGTTAAAGTGGCTTTCAAGGTGCGGAAAGCCAATAAAGTTAAAAAAAAAAAAGTCGTATAGGGCATTCGCTATAAGCGTCACGAGCGTTAGGCTTCGCCCACAAGATACTACCTGGTGGACCAACAAACCATGCTCTCGCTAGCCACCTACGGTAAATAAACAGCGTGTATTCGACCGTTATTTTCTTCAAGAAAGTAATGTCATCGTTCATTTTGTGACGTATATCGCTACACTAATAAAAGTTAAAAAGTATGCTCGTGTTTTTATCGTTCTACGGCGGTTAACGAAATATTTTCGGCGATATTGAAGGCTTCAGCTACAGCGTGAAAACGCCGTTTATCAGCTAGCTGTTCGTATGGCTGATTTATCGGATAAAAGGCAAGGAATTGTAATCTCCTCGCAGTATTTCACCACAGAGCAAAGAAAGCAGTTCTCCACGAATAATTTTCTATTCAGATTCGCAAGAGTACAAAAAAAATTGAAATACTTGAATTTTTTTTTTTTAGTTTAACATGTGAGCACTGTTGAGAGACTTAAAAATTGGGCAAATTAAAAACGTAACTTGTTTATTTCGAACAGCCTTCCACGAAGTTTTGCACACACAGCTAACATTTTGTAATATTCAACTAAAGCTTTATTCATTTACATATTTTGCTATTAACCATTAGTTTTTATTTTTACCTTTCTATTAAGCAGAACAGTCTGTAGCAAGAATAGCTGGCTATTTTTCGTAAGGCTGCCCTACTGATGTTTTTTTTTTTTTGAAACTAAAATTAGTCCATGCTGTTAAATAGTAATTAGTCCAGCTTGCTTCTTTTTTGAGCACGCAAACCAAAATGTTTTTTTTTTATTGCTGGAACAAATTTATTACACGAATTTCACAAGTCAAATCATTAACTGAAAGGTCAAAGAAAACGACAGTAACTTAATTAGCCTCTCATTCAGGATGTCTCACTAAATTTTCTTCACACTTCTCTTGGTTTTTCACAAAAAAAAAAAAAAAATAGGTAAATATTCTTCACTGTGTATTTATTTTAATCGAATAATTTTGTGGCCGGGCAATATTTGGTGAATATTATATCAATTACCTGTTTGTGTACTGTTTTGATAACAGTTCTAGAGAAGAACTGAAGAAACCTTTTAAGTTTACTTTTACCCCCCCCCCCCCCCCCAAAAAGAAATTATTCTTTGCATGTTGCACAATGGTCGATGGAGCACAAAAAAAGACCATGTGGTGGTCAAGCCCAGTGTACATGTTGTTGCTGTTACATGTGGTGGTGGTGTGTCGGGAGGGGCAGTTTATTTCAGACAAAATAACAGATGTTTGAAAAAGTATACATTAGTGGTTTGGGATGGTACATTTTCTGACTTTTCTATCATTATTGGGATTTGGAAGTTTATTTGTAGAAATTTTCTTCACAGCTGTTAGTAACCCCACCTAACAGAACAACAAATTTCACTGACTTGGTTAGGTTTTCCTGGCAGCTGACGCCCTGTGTTGTGACCACGGGGCCATCACTATTCAAAACGTGGTCCAACTAGAAGTAGTCCAGTTTTTCAGCAAAATTTTGTTTTTCTAAGCTTTGAAGCTTTATTATACACTCAGAGGTAGGCATAGGGTAATGTGAGCTATGATCATAGTAGGATCATAATTTATTTTGATGGAATAAATCGCCCAGCCACAACCAAACAGATTGCAAGCTTGTAAGCTTTGCTGTGCCGTAATAACATTTCGAAAACGCCCGGTAATTTAGAGGTTTTCTTTTTACATTGGTTTCGTTCTCCCTCCCCCCCCCCCCCCGCGCTTTTTTTATGCTTTCATTCTGTTTTAAACTGTTTTGTTTGCCTACTCAGGCAAAAGAAAAGGGAACGAAAGCAAAACAGACCGAAGAACGTAACCAACGTAATAAAAAAACAAAAAACCAGTACGATGTCCGGGTAGGCCAACGTGATTCGTGGTAGATCGACGACAAACCCTGAACATCTGATGGTCTGATAGTACAACGACCTCCAAAACTGGTTAACTATTCATTTCTTCGTATCTCTTTAAGATATCGGGCTCCAAGCTACAAAAATAATCAGTTTAGCAGCGTGTTTATGTGGACAGCCGTATCGTTCAGCTGTATCGTAATACTGCCAGCGTTGAGGCAGACGCTTCGCTGGTCCACCAGTGAGAAAAACCGCGGCTGCCGGTCGCGCGATTGCGAATGCCCTATAAAATCATTTAGTTGACGTGACACGTTGTTGTTAGCCTACCGTTTGAACGCCTGTGTAGTGCACAGAACGACTTTTTGATTCTAGCCTAACACGAAGCTTCAGTGCAAGTTTATAGGCGAAATTAGTATTAAAAAACGCTTAAGCATATAAAATACGGATGTAAACCATAAAAAACTTAACGCCCTAAAGGAACAGATATTAGAAAAAGACATGTAAGCCATCAGCGTAGCAAAAGACGTGTAAAAGAATCTCCAGCGGTCCAAAAAAAACAAGCTGTAGCTTCTTTTACACGTATTAGTGCGTCGCTGATGGCTTACATGTCTTTTTCTAATATCTGTTCCTTTAGGGCTCTAATTTTTTTTAGGCTTACATCCGTATTTTATATGCTTAAGCAGTTTTTAATACTAATATTCATTATTTTTTTTTCTTCTTTCAGCAAGAATAACATAGAAAAGAATACTGTAACCACCTTAAAATAACTGTTATACGAAAGCCTTGTATACTCAATTTTAAGAGCTATAAAAATTTAAAATCGGTTCTTTGGTTCAATTTCTAGGTGAGCAAAATTTCCCCAGCAAGAAGAACAATAATTGTAGTCACATCAAAATAGCGTTCAAAAGGCCATAGGCCTTCTTCATACCTATGTTTCTTTATTGCCAAAACATATTTACCTGTTAATTTAGCATTACATTGTCCCCATGTGAGGTTCCCCTAGCGGTTTCTTCCGGTGCGCAGGCGCCTGCTTGCATGTCCGACTGCGCATGTGCGGCGCAGTCCTCCCTTATAAAAGCGAGAACGTTGACTCTTTCAGCATTCATTTTCCTTCAGAGGTGTCTAACGCCACCTCGCTTCGAGGTTCCCCGCCTTTCGCACGGAATATGGATTCAACCAAAGATGGCCGACGCTCCCGAAGCTCCCGCTATATTGGCTGCTCTTACTCCCTTCGCCCTTGGCAACCGCTGGGTTTCTGCTCTCGATCTTGCTGCCGCCAGACCAATCCTTCCAGCGTCGTTCATCGATGCTCCCTTTGCCGTTGAAAACGCCCTTTCGGAGTCTCCTCTCCAGGCTGGTCAACACACCCCACCTGCAGCACCCATGGATCTCTCGTCCCTTCGTTATGACTTACAACTTGTGAAGGACAACCATCGTGAATCAAAAAGAAATCTCCGCCGTGCAACGGCCGCTTCTCGCTCGCCTGCCCGCAACTCTCCCTTGGACCTCTCTCGTCCAATTCTTCCCGAAAGGGCCAGAGCGTCACACGTAGTGCAGTCCAAGACATCGTCCATGACGCCGTCTGAAAGATGAAAGACAATCCGATGCCTCCGCCATCGTGTACGTCTTCCGCCCGTCATGCCTGCACTCAAGATTGGGTCGCCTCGACTATGAGCCAGGAAAGCCACAAGCGCGGCGCCACTTCTCTTCCTGGTGCCTTCAAGAAACGAAAGACCACCACTCCACCCACAACCAAGGAACTTATGGTGCCGGACCCACTCCCAATACCGGCAACCATAGCGGTCTCTTTGTCCGCTATTCTTCCAATGCCCGAAAGACGAATTCACTTTCCGGACGACTCGGCCGACGACCCGACTCTGCCTCTTGCAGCGCTACTGAAGACAGTCGAGGAAACGGTCCCAGACTGTTTTTTATTCAAGCCATCACAGTCAGCACTCTCCATCCCTAAGAAAGCGGAAATCCCGACCTTCGTTCTGTATGGGAACGACAAGTGCCTTCGGCTGAGCCTTCGGGCCGCTTCTCAGGCCGACGTCCTCAACACAGCTGTCAACGCCTTGTGTGAGAAACTCTCCACGGATGCAAGCCCGGAAGAGATACGCAACATTTCGTCCCTGATCTCTCAGCTCTTCCAGAAAGCAAGCTTAGCAATCTACCACTCCTTAAATTGGGCAACCAGAGCCCTTTTTAACAACACCCTTCTTCTCCGGGAAATAGCACTTTCGTCCGCAAACAACCTGAACGTCTCCATGTGGCATCTTCTCCGCAACCAACCCATTCACGATTCGGACTCCCTCTTCCGTGGTCTCATTCCGTGGTCTCAAGAGTGGCCCCACTCTTGGACATCTTAAGGAAACCAAAACCACAAAAACACAACCCTTCGTCCAACCGTTCCTTTTAAAGGAACAAGCAACTCAATTCCCGCCCTCCGCCGGACGACTGGACTGAGGCCACACCTACACCGCCCTCAGTCCGAACGAATGAAATCTCCTCCTTTCAGCCAAGAAATCAACAGCCCTTTCGGCCCGACCCTCCACGCTCTCGCTCCGGTCAACGCAATTAGCTGAAGCGAGCCGCAACTCCCGACCGTCGAAGCCGTCAATCGTCACCAGGGGGCAGGAGCTCATTTTGCAAGAACCAACAATTACGCCTCCCGCCTTTCCTGCCTTCCGGTCGGCGCAAGACTTCGTCACTTCTTTCCGGCCTGGCAAGAACTCACCCACAACACGGACGTCCTTTCAATCATCAAACATGGCTTTCGGCCGATACTTCTAGTTTAGCCGCCGCTAAAAACCCCCCCTCCGTGGAAGTTCTCTTCATCAACACATCCGACTCTTTCGCAAACAAACAAACTTCACTCCCTGGGAATTAAACTCCCTCATCGGAAAGATGGACGCAATGGCGAACCTCGTTCCCCACCGCCGATAGTTGGTCAGACCCCTTCACCATCATCACATAGACAACTGGTCAATCAACCAAAAACAACCCGACAAACCAAGCCTGTTCTACAACGACTTCCCCTTCAAAACTCTCCTCACAAACCTCATGAAAACACCACCCCTCCACGAACCCCCACCCGATCTCCTCATCTTCAGGATGCATCGAAAGTCGGTTGGGGCGTACATCTAGACAACTGGGAGATTTCGCGCCCTTGGCTTACATCCTGAAAAGACCACATCAACATCCTCGAGCTCCAAGCAATCCTGCGCGCCCTTCGACACTTCCTCCCACAGATCCAGAACAAGGTAATCCAAGTCAAAGCCGACAATACGACAGCCCTGGCTTACATCAAGAAGGAAGGTGGAACAAAGTCAAGATCACTGCACAGCCTAACGTCAGAGATCTTCAACCTGTGCATCCCGAACAACATCACCCTGCTGGCACTACATAAACCAGGCAACAGAAATGTGATTGCCGACTCTCTGTCACGCCGGAAAGCACCAACGGGCGAATGGTGCCTCAAGAAATCCATCTGCGAATCTCTCTTCAGCATCTGGGGCACGCCGATGCTGGACCTATTCGCCACAAAGCACAATGCCAGATTTCCCCTTTGCATCAGCCCGATCCCGGACAAAGGAGCAATGGCTGTAGACGGCCTGACGTCCCCATGGCACAACCTGTTTGCTTACCTCTTCCCCCTTTAACTACTTCCACAAGTCCTTCAAAAAATAGGAAGAAGTCAAAGCCTGTTCCTCCTAATAGCCCCTCTCTGGCCATCAGCAGCCTGGTTCCCTCTCCTTCTAGACCTAGTAGTCGACACTCCAAGACGTCTCCCTCTTCTACCAGATCTTCTGTCACTACAGAAAGGGTCAAAGCTGCACCCGAACCTTGCAAACCTCAACTTACACGGGTGGCTACTATCGTCAAACTACTCAAGAAGGCTGGAATTCATCAGGAGGAGGCCGAGCGCATCGCCTCAAAAGCAACCAGAAACTCTAACAACCTCATAGACGACAGCCACTGGTCCAAATGGATTTATTGGTGTATCACAAAACACATTAATCCAATCGACCCCCTTTACCCGACCTGCTGAAATTTTTTACCAACTTGTTCAACATTGACAAACTGAAAGGGCCCTAAACTCAGTCTTCAAAGCAGCTAACAAGACCAAATTGCTAGACAACTATCGCATCTCAGCACTACTATGATCATTTGAAAACGAACGTCCAACAACCAGACGGACCGTAACCGACTGGGAACTATCCCTTGTCTTACGATCCCTAATGGAAGATCGATACGAACCAATGCAGGACAGCAGCTATCTTCATCTCATGACCCTGAAAACTGTCGTCTTGTAACCTTGGCAGCCAGTCTACGATGTTCCGAAATCCAAGCTCTCTCAGCAGACCCAGCTTACTGCATTTTCAGACCAAACTTCTCCTCTGTCACGCTACTCCCAAGAGCTTCCTTCAGAGCAAAAACATAAAAACCATCTGAACCATTAAAACCAATTACGTTTCCAGCCCTATCCAACATTGTAGACAACGAACCAGATCGTCTGCTCTGTCCAGTCAGAGCACTACGCTTTTACCTAGTCCGCACACAATATGAGGACATCCGTAGAGGCAGAAACCAACTATTCCTCCCAGTTGACGCCCAAATCGGCGAAACCTCAGCCGCTATGATATTCCGTTGGATAAGGAAGACAATCGAGGCAGCTTACGATAAACACAACATGAGTAAGAGCATGAGGGTGACGGCACATGGGCCACATCATGGGCCCACCACAACGCTACCCCAATCGAAGAAATCCTGGCACCATCATTCAACCTTCACCTTCCACTACCTGAGGGATAAGTGAAGAGAAGAAACAGGACTACACCGGCTGAGACCAATCGTCGCAGCCAGAACCGTGGTCAAGCCCGCCTTAAGCACTCAGAACGAAGCAGAAGCAAGCCATCCATGAGGGCAGCAAGCCATCCCGAAGAAAGCAAGACCAAAACAACGGTCCTTTTCAGGACCACCAACTCTTACGAAAGAGATCCAAATTCTTGTTTCCACACTGTTCTGAATAAAATGCAAATTTTTTTCTTCCAGATGAAAATTTTTGTGGGAAAGCCTGCTTGCATCCTGGGGCACCGTCAAGGCGGTGCCTGCCACCAAATTTTGACGAGGTCTCCTGTTAATGCTAAATGAACAGGTTAATATGTTTTCGCAATAAAGAAAGAACATTTTGCCGCCCCCAGCCAGGCCGGCTAAAATGGTTTCTTTTTGCCTAAAACATACTTAACCTTTCTCCCGCCCTACCTCCCCTCTCGAGTCACCGCCTGACATATTGAGAGTAAAATGAATGCCGAAAGCGTTCACGCTCTCGATTTTATAAGGGAGGACTGCGCCACACATGCGCAGTGGGACATGCAAGCAGGCGCCTGCGCACCTGAAGAAACCTCCAGGGGAACATCACAATGGGGACAATGTAATGCTAAGCTAACAAGTTAAGTATGTTTTAGGCAAAAAGAAACCATTTTTAGTCGGCCTGGCTGGGGGCCGGCAAAATGTTCTTTTTATAACAAAATAAATATACGTTACCTTTTTTTTTATAGCGTTTCCCTCATTTTGAGTTTTTATTCCCCTAGAAACTTGAAAGTTGGCTTCCCAGCCGGGCTTGTACTATTGCGCATGCGCAGGATTGGACTGGCTATATATACTCGGCGCAGCCGTCCGATAGCAATATTTCTCCTAGGTGCGCTCACGACACGTGATCGCCTTGAGCTACTCCCACTCCATCCTCTTCTTCAGGTCCGCTGGTCCTCTGGACAAGCAGGTTTCGCCATACCATCGGACGCGTCCTACTCATCCTCAATCTCGGGATGACCTCTACTAGGATGCTGTCTGCCTCCAAGCAAAGCATCTCCCGGTTGAAGCTTCGCTCCCAGCCACCTTCATTCCAACTTTAGGAGCAGCTGGACGAGGAGCCAACCCATCCTCTCCTAGGACAAGGATACATCCGCCTCCAAAGGTACTACACCGCCGGTCAGGACGCTCTCCTACCCAGCGGTCCTCAGCGATCCGACAGCCGCTCAATCCGCCATCCGCTGTCTTCCCGGCACTGCTGTCCTCCTTTCCATCGGAAGCATCCAGGGGTGCTTTTTGTAGGGGCCGGACCATTACATAACGCATCCCTTACATTTCACAAGCACCGTCCTCCAGTCAACCATCCTTTCCACTTGGTGGTCATACAGTTCACGGACTCATTAATTCCCGTCCGCTCCCATCTTTACCTTCACCTGCTACTAATGTTCCTCTTGGCTCCTCGGACGAGCTTTCACCCGCTTTCCATCCGTCGCACCTCGTCCGCCTGCCCATTCCATTCACAACATTTCGTCGAATTTTTTGCGATCCTGCCACTTCACCTACTGATATTCCTTTCCTCTGATATTCCTTTTCACGATGCGTTGGGATACGGTCCCGCTCCTCCTCCTTCGCCTGTCCTCTTTGACCTGCTTTTGATGAATCACCATCCTCGCCGAACTTCGACATCCATTATACTGTCTTAGAACGACAGTTTCCAGATTTTATGTCCCTCACGTGGTCTCCTCGTGTCCTTCGTTCTTGCAAGATTCCAATCCCGGGAATCACTGCTCTGCCATAAATGCCGACGGTCCGCCTAGGCCATGCATCCCTCGATTCGTCCTGTACCATCACCCATACTCACTCCCGCATTGTCTCCTGCACGTCCGTCGTTACACCTCCCTGCAGTCGGCATCCTCCGGACGGACCCAGTACCAACATTCTGTAATCTCTCAATTCACGAATGGACGAGCAGTTTGCTCCGATCCTGATTTTTGTTTTGTAAAAAAAAAAATTGAATAACGATAATAATGAATCATACAACGAAAAGACAACAAAAGAGACTGTCCGCATGAGGACCAGGACACAACATTCAGCCAGTTTGGAACCGTTCCCACGACATCACACCCCGATCGTCATCCTTTTGCGCACCACATTATGTGCTACCTCCGACACACTTCATACCTTCTCGTCCGACTTCACTTTTCGCACAGTCGATCCTGGTATACCACGATTCTCCAGCCACGCACTTGGCCCTTTACCACTGATCATGGCCGATCTATTAATCTATCAACTTCTTCAAACTATCAGCATCCCTTTACAGCTACAATAGCTTTCCATGTGACGTACGCTTCAAATATCATCCACCGCCCCCTTATAAGGATCGATTTCCCCCCCCCCCCCCCCCCCGGTCTAGACTCATCTACACTCAAGCAAGAAACAAATCCAACAGGTCTATGTCCTTATCGACGTCTTTTGCCAACTTATGGCTTGATGCCTCTCCTTTTCCCTGCAATTTACGACTGTTCACACTTTGAACGATGAAAATGAAAAAAAAAAAAAGAGAAGGGGGCAGAGGAGGGAAAGGGACGTGGTAGTATCACGTCCCCTACATCATCTCCATATCCATCCTGCCTACACTCCGATCGTACCTACAGCACTGCAACCACTGAGCATGTAGTGATGCCACGTTCCACCACCAGATGCCACTACAGTCGTCCGCCTTGCAGTTCAAAAACGCTACGTGTTTAACGGTTTTTCTGTGTTCTGTTCGTCGTTCACCATGTCCGACTCCTCTTCGTCTGAAGATCCTCTGCCCGATGCTGAAGTAACACCAAACGTTGAAGCAACGATAACGAAGGAAGCCAATGTGCCTTCACCCAAGCCATGTAATTGTCTCAGATTCTGCGAAAACTCCACTACGTTCCATTTCGATACTCATCCTTGCTGTCAGCGGCACAGATGTGACGGACTAGAACGTAACTGCCGCATCTGCATTTCTATTTCTCCGAGCCGATGGACACTCTTCGAAGAAAGCAGCTTCAATCACGGCAACGAATGCAACATGCAGCCAAGAAGTGGGAAGAGTTACAGGCCCTTAAACAATCACAAGTCCAAACTCCAAGTTCGACCACTCCTTCACTGCCAAAGAAAGCTACCAAGCGCCCTGCGCCAGATCCGCTGCCTACCACTCATCCTCTGAAACGACTTGTCCTTCCCATCACCGAAGCAATTCCTGCAATCACAGGAACGTCAGGGTTCAAGACATCGGTAAAAATCAAAGTTGCCCTCCAACATCTCGTTCCCACTAGGACGCCATCCTAAACTCCAGCTAACACTCCAAAACCATCTCTGCTATCCTCCAAGGTACAGCGATCTGTGACGTCCTCATCCTCTCCAGCCCGGGTTCTCGCTACATCCTCTCTACAGACTTTACAAACATTTTCTCCAGCAGACGTGCCGTCTCCCTCGAAACCGACTCCGTTCCCTACCGCACAAGTGCTTCGGACAGCACTCACTAGGGGTTTGCATCTCTCGGCCAGGGAACAAGAGCACCTAGACTTCAACCTAAAATTCCTCTTTGAATACCTAGATGGGTTCGTCACGGAGTTCAATACTCTTCACTTCGCTCAATCTACCACGGCATCTTTACAAGAAGCGGCAACGTTTGCAGAAGCCGTCCGATCAGAAAACGATCTTCTCCGTGCCGCGAACGAGGCTTACTCCAATGAACTTGAGCGTATAAACCAGCGTTACCGTTCCCTTCGCATAAATTATGCACTGCTCCGTGCACAAAACGCCTGGATTTCACTAATTCCTGCTTCTCCACTTGGAGGGCCTACTACTGCGCTCGTTCCCGCACTCGTCGCCTTAGACTTGCTCCATCCTCAACTATAACCCACTCGCCGTCACATCCTCGTCCTGCGGATACATCCTCTTCACCCACCTTAGCCACACTTCATCAAGAAGCTCCCTCGCCGTTGCCATCTCCTCTTCGAGATCCCTCGTCCACAGCCTGTGATTCTCACACGCCGGATGACGATCTTCCACCATCGTCCTCCGCCTCTCCTGTTTCGCTTTGGAAGGATGCAATTGCCACAAACCAATTTCAAAAAATCACTTCATATTCAGTGTGGCAATACGATAATGCTCCAAACTTTGTCCATGTGTACTACGGTATCATCTTCCACGGACGTGATGTTATGCTCCCCGTGCCACAGCAAGGCTTCTGGTGTTGATTGAGGATTTCATGTCCTCCCCTAAAACATACCCAAGTTTTTCTTCATTTCCGAACTCTTCCGGCGAGGATTCCGCTTCATCCGCCTCCCATGGGGGACGGTACAATCGCAATCCTCGCCTATCTGCTCACAATCTTGTCATCACGAATCACCTTGATCAGTCTCCACTTCTCTCTGCAGCACCTAGCTTTCACCAACCATCATTCCTTCAACTTCAGTTTTAAAATCGGCCAACATAATTGTGCTCCGCCTTCAATAGTGTACTCTATCTTCTGTGTTTACCACAATCCACTTTACGGACACCGTCCGCTCCTTGCAGCAGCCGCGGTGCGCCTCATCATGCGTCCGCCCTTCTCCATCACCCACGGACACAATGTACAAATGATTCATCATTCACCTGCTCGCTTCTCGTGCCTTCAGTTCCCGTCCTGCGGACGATATCCGCTCTTCAGTTCTTCCAGTACCATCTGCAACACCATCCGCCTGTTCAACTCGCACATCGGCGCACCATCTTACCAGCAAGGTAGGCGATTTCGGTATTTCTTTTCTGATTTCCTATCTTGTACCCCACGGTGTAAGACCCCTGCTTGCGGTTCCTTCTTCTGCTTCTTTAACCATTACTAGATTATAATAAATTACCGCACTGCCTGACCTCACCTGGATGTTACCTTCCGAAACAGCGGATCGCTCCTCAGCCCGTACGTTGTTTTGGTTATTAGTGAAATTGGTTCAGGACTCAGGGTTGTCTTTGCCAGGGACTAGTTCCCGTTGATGCCGGCTTGTACATGAGGGGACAGCGAACCTAGTCCTCCTCCGGGTTACAAAGTAAAAAACAGGTAATGTATATTTTCGTCCGCTATAAAAAGACTAAAATTGCAGGCCCTGCACCTGCTTAATTTTAGTTTTTATTGGTTTTGAGTGAGGAGAAATAATGCCATCGGACGGCTGCGCCGAGTATATATAGCCAGCCCAATCCTGCGCATGCGCAGTAGTACAACCCCAGCTGGCAAAACCAACTTTCAAGTTTCTAGGGGAATAAAAGCTCAAAAGGAGGGAAACGCTATAAAAAAACAGGTAATGTATAGGCAATAAAAACTAAAATTAAGCAGGTGCAGGGCCTTCAATTTTAGTCTTTTAAGCTGTAAAATTTGAGCATCGGTTCATTGGTTCGATTTTCAGGTGTAGAACAGCTGTAACAGGCCAAAATTTGGGCTAATTTTATCAACATCGAGCTAAAAGCCATGAAGCTTTTTTAGCCATGAAGCTTTTGGTACACAAGTCAATTCTTAGCTTATAAATCGAGCTAGTTATGGAGTCTCCCGAGATACCCCTTGAGGCTCCTTCTTGTGCTCCTACCACATTCACCTGTATTGAGGGTATTGATCTACAAATTCTTGCTGATCGCGCTAAAACGTGATTTGTTACACAAATTCATTCTTTGCTGTTCAAATCAAACGAAAATTGGCTGTCCACCAACCTCACGCGGAGAGGACAAAGGGAAACACGTGGGTCGGGGGGGGGGGGGGTACATTATGGGGTTCCTATGTAGTTCCATTTCTACTGCTACAATGCATGTTTTTAGTACATTCATCAAGAATTTGTTAGTCATTGATGCTTCATGGAGTGCACAGAAGGGGGAGGATGTTGGGGATGCTTTGGTGGTATTTCATGTGGATCCATGACTGGTTCAATTTCTACTGCTAGGAAATGCATGCTTCCAGTACTACTAAGATTATCTCGAGGGGACTCCTTGAGTCCTTAGCTAGTTCAATTTGTACTACTATGAATGACTTGTTGTACCAAATTTTATGTTTATAGCTCGATCTGCAATAATTTGTTGATGAAGCTGCAGGGAAGAGGGGGAGGGGGTAGAGCCTTGTGGGGTGGGGGACTGGGGGATATTTCAATGAAGGTTCCATGGCTGGTGTAATGTGTACTGCTAAAAATGACTTGTGTGCCAAGTTTCATGCTTTTAGCTCGATTTTCTAAAATTTGTGGATTAAACCTCAGTGAGGGAGAGACAGGAAGGCGCTGGGGGCCCTTTGCGGGTATTTCATGGGGGTTCCATGGCTTGTTCGACTTGTACTGCTAAGAATGACTTGTGTACCAAATTTCATGTTGTTAGCTTGATCTGTAAGATTTTGTTGCCCAAGCACTGGAGGGGTTACGGGGGGTGGGGGACGCTGAAGGCACTTAAGGATATTTCATGGGGGTATTTCTGCCCAGTGCTGTACAATAATAATTCAATAATTGCTCTGCCGACGAGAATACTGCAGTCGCATCAGAATTTTGTTCAAAAGGCTCTGGTCGGTGTTAATACCTACATTTTAAGCTATACAAATTGAAAATCTGTTCATTGGTTCGATCGCTAGGTGAAAGCAAAAGTTTTAGCCAATTTGGCTTTCCGTGTCAAGAATATTGTAGTTACATTAAAATACCATGCGAAAGGCCCTAGGCCTT